>JANVCT010000023.1:115442-135595 GCA_026770115.1 Aviceda subcristata
CTTCAGAAAATACCATGTTCTAATCATACGGAATATATAATATTGAGAATGAGCTATTCTTTTAGTTGTAATTGTAGAAATACACGCATACGCACAGAGGACTAATTTAAATATTTTTTAAAAGAGATTTCTTAAAATGATTTTTTTCCTTTCTCATTATTGTCCAGCAGATTCAATATAGTTAAATAATCTTTTCCATGGCCAGCATTAATGCTCAGTTTTATGTCTGTAGACAGAGTCTTACACCTGTGATTATTCTGAATAAAGGCAGTGGGTTTTAAACAGATTAAATTGCAGGATCAGGTTCTCAGCAATGACTAATTGAATGGCAGTGAGAATGTTTCATTAACAGATTGATGCAATGCTCATACAAGAGCTTTTGTGACTATCTGAAAAAGGTCTAAATAACCTAGGAAGGCTTCAAGCTGGGAAAAAAAAAATTAATGCTATCTAAATTCCTAGGGCAAAGTAAGTAGCTGATCATAGCTTTTGGATTAAAAACATATATTTATAGATCCTTAGTGGACAGAATGGCCTAGATCTTCATTTTTCATAAATCAGGCTCTCGATCAAGTGGAACTATCTGTTTTCCATCAGATTCATGCATATTTCATTACATCTGACAATCTGAATACAGTCATCAATGACAAGTAAGAAATCCCAAGTAAGGGAAAAATCCTTATCTGAAGAGGACGGTACATAAAAAATTCAGATCTCAGTAGCAGAATAAGAAAATGAGCAGTATAAAATTTGGGAGGAATGTCTTTGTTTTTGTAGTACTGCTAAAGTGTATAGATTAAGCTTACCAGGATGGGACATCACAAACAGACCATGAAACCGGGCTTCAGTCTTGAAGTTGACAACTAAGCGCCCCTCTTCACTAATACGCATGCTGGTTGGGTACAGGGAACCTGGCAGCAGAAGCCAATTCACAAGATTTATTCCACTTGCAAATGACAAATAAATCACACTCCTGTGAAACACCAACCCCATTCTTTTATTTCCCATTGTCATGTCAGTTGTTCGGGAGGGGGCCTGCTGGTACCTTTTGGGTTGACTCAAGATTCTTCTCCAACAAGAATTTACACAGTGGGGCCTAGAGTTTTCACAACGCTTCAGCTTTTCAAAGCACATACAGAAATTCCCTGCAAAGTCATGGTTTTACATGTTACCACGGACCCACACAGCTGCTCTCATAGGCTGAGGAAAGTCCACAGCACAGTCTGTGCTTGTGTTCAGGCAATAGCATTGTCAGCTGCCAGGGGGTTCTATAGAACAAAGAATACTTTTGTTTTCACCAGGTATTCAAGCTGACTCCTACCAATAAAAGCTGCTTCAGAGATACTCTTTATCAGTGCCTCCCTATCTATAGTCCCAAGGCAGCACCCACTTAGTTGTAGCGTTGGTTGTGGCTTCCACGGCAATCTGCTTGAGGGTGCTTGAATCTGTGAAACTCATTCTGACAGGCTTTGCGTTGCTGGTGATTTCTGGCATGAATCTGGCCTAAAACACAGGCCTAATGTTTCCTAATTTCAGGTTACAATGTCTTGTTTATATGTCAGAAGTGGTTTATTGCTGTACTTTGTAGCCACATCCCTTTTTCTCCAGAGTTCTGCAGAGCTTCAGAGTTCAGGTATTTCCTCCAGTGCTCCCTTACAGAGAGCCAGTGATGTGTCACTATTCTGCTTGCCAGGAGCAAGAAGGAAACAGGAATGTTCCTCCATGAATGTGTCAGAAACCTAACACACTCACCAATGTGAATGTGTATCACCCATACAAAATCACCTGTACCAATCATATTTATTGGCACATTATAGATATAAATGTATGATTGAATTATGGCTTTAGAAGACCTTGACTACTTTACAGTTTTTCACAGAATTTATGTAGAACAATTATATGTAACCAGAGGCATGTAAAGAAACTGGAAACTAGTTAAGCCCTCCGTGCCCCCCAAAAACCCAGCTGCTAATTGTGCAAGGCTGTGGAGTGAGAAAATACTGAGCTACCAATGTTCAGCATCTCCAAAGACCTGGCCATCAGCTTCTTAAACAGAGACATAAAAAATTAAAGCATCAAAGACAGGAAAATGGTGGCATAGATAATGCCACATAACTGCTAAGACTGAGAATTAGATCTGGTTATTATTTGGTGATTAGTTCATCATACGATTTGTGGCATGTGGCTTATTCTTTAGGCATGGCATGACATGTGCTTCATTCTTCATGCACTGTAGATTCCCCTTGCCACTCCTTATTTCCCACTCTTAACATGAGGACAGAAATTGCATAGCAATGCCTTTTGTAGTTCATATACAGAGTTTGCAGAAACTGCATAAAATGGTTTTATGTTCACTGGAGTCCTGAAATTGTGTAAGTGTACATACATAATTATAGCTGGTGCCTTTATTCTACCTCAGGTTGAGACAGATATTGAACACCTGAAGCATAATGCTGGGAAATAGTAAGTAAATTTGGATAAATAGAAGAAAGCAGCATATAGGTGTAACTATTTCTTTTAATCTTTCACAGACATCTGTATGTCGCTATTTTTAAAAAATAAATTAACTTTTTGCAAAGATAAATTCTGTAGTGATAGAGTTTGATTTGTTGACTAATTATAGTCACAAACATTTATTGACAGTATCTATCACATTTAAAGAATGTTTCACAGTTCACAAACACACAGGACAGGTTATTATACCCATTGTATATTTCTGTATCTTTTGAATGTTTCACAATGAATGTTTTCAAAACATCAAAAGATTCTGAAACTGTACATTCATGGCCAGAAAAAAATGATATCACAGAAAAGTTTCAAATTTTTTTCATTAAAGTGAAAACATCTTGTGTGGTAACAGAATATGAATACATAGTGAACCTTGAGGTTCTGAGTAGAAATAAATGTGTTATTTTTTGCACATGTGCTTCAAACATAACAAGATAATTATGCTTCTTTGCAATAAAAGAACTGATGTCAGCTTTACATGGTTTTCATAAACACCCCAGCACAGAACTGAGAGTGCTAGGAAATGACAGATTGTTTGCAACTGATAATAAATTATGTACTTTTTTTTTTTTTCAGTATTAGCATGACTGAAAAAATCATCCTACTGCGTGCAAATTACACTCTTAGTAACAGAAGAGGAGTTCGATGCAAAGAAATCCAACACCCACCTTGGAGCTCTGCTTCAGGTGGGCTGCCGATCCCATCCTTCCACAGGATGGCAGTGTCATACACGAAAGTCAGCCGGAGTTCTGACTGTAGGTCGAAGTGCTGCCAGCCTCCTACCCCCACCGGGGAGTGGAAAACATAAGAGACGTACAAGGGGACTCTCAGCGTGACATAGGACTGTACTAGGTTGAGAACCTACAAAAAGAAAAATTATTTATTTAGGTTAGTGGTCATGAAAGGAAGCATTGCACAGGTAATCTGAATGCAAGGGAAAGAGAAGACAACTTGAAATAAATATTGTGACTGAATCAAATTCTCTCACTTTGCAAATTTCAGATGAAATACAAAACAACACATTTCAATGGATTTCAGCTAAGCTTATATCCGTTCAAGTTCCACTTTTGTATTTCAAACTAGAATGTGTTCTGATAAAACATAAACCCCTCAATTTTGACTCATCATTTTTGTTTAGGTTTTTTAAGTGCATAAACAACATGGCTACAAATGAAGGCTTTAGAAATTTTTCAAATATATTTGCATTTTCTCTATCCTTGTGCCTTAACTAACTCCTTTGCTTACATTCTTATGTTACTGTCCTCTAAGAAGCTCCTCTGGAAGACCCTGAATTTGCTCAGATGTCATTGAAAGACTAAGTCCTTGGCCTGTACTTACTCATCTCTGGAACTATTTCTTCCTTTGTAGCTAACACACTGCATGTAAACACACAAATCATACTCTTTATCACTGTGTGGAAGAACTAAAAGTAATATGAAAGTTGATATAGATTTAAAAATAGACCCTTTATGCATATATTGTACAAAACAACAGCTGAATTATTATCAGAGAATTACATATTCTTTATATATATTTTGATGGAAAAAGGCAAGGAGAACAGTGTCAGTAAATTGTCACCTCTTAAGATAGCCCTTACATGATACATGGATCCATACCTTTTGGAAGAGACTTTACGTTTTTTTTTTACAAATACTTTTTCATTCACATCTCTCTGATTAGAAATGTGCAAACCAAATCCTTTTAGAACATTCTGGATTTTCTTAGAAAGACACAGAAGGAAAGGCATTGAGATCATCTCCCAGTGGGAAACTTCAAAAGCATAAATGGTGTTGAACTCTCATTTACTTCTAATAGAAACTCCATATGTAAATTTGTACATCTGAACATTTCCCTGGAGTGATTACCTTACAAGCTTCTAAAGAGTGGTTTGCACTATAGAAAGACCCCAACATTTGAGGAACTTTACAAGCTGTGTAAAATTCAAACTGTTTCTGGGTTCACCCAATGGCATGTCAGGGGGCTGAAAGGCCATTACCTTACAGCTGCTTTACATTTCCAAATGCCAGACAAAACTTTCAGTAACACTATGAAACCACAAATTTACTGCCTGCACTGACTAAATACTCTGAACTAATTAAGGAGTTCATTATGGCAAATGATCGTAGTTGCCACAACTCACTTTCACGCATGACACTCCTTGATCTACACACTATGCTACCAAACCCCTCTCCACTTCTATTGTTTGAATCGCTCTATAAAATGTGCTAGTATTTAGACAGTAGAGAGTATGGCAAAACACAGTATCATGTAGTAAAGCAGCCTGGTAGATAATATGAGATGCTACAGTTATAGATTATTTTATATTAATGCTTCTTTGTTGGTTTTACATAACCACAATCAAGAACTTCTATTTGGAACAAAAAAAGGGTGGGGGTTTTTTCTATATGTATTGGGTGACAAACTGAAGTTAGAGAAAAATATCCTTTAGTCCTATTTAAGTTGCTAGTTTATCTCCTTGACACCTGCATGGGTATCTGACCAATTATTTCAGACACGGATTTGCTAAATTGTTCCAAATAACAACAGAGAATTCTCACTTCTATAAAAACCAACATAGCTATGATACAACTCTACAGTACATCATGGTTTGCCTTTGATTCAGGAGCAACCTTGAACATTTGTCATTTCCTGCAACAGTATCAAGAACAGAATACATTTGGTAGTATAACAAAGGTGTTACTATTGAAAAGTCATGCCAGACAAACTACATTGCCCTTTCTCTGTGTGTTTTTGTTCTCCATCTTGCGTGTTGTACAGTAAGAATTACATATTAAAGTCAAAGATCTAAAATTCAGTTTGCTTATGAGGAAGAGACAAAGGTACGTGGAAGAAGATTTAATATATGTCCATTATCCTCTTGAAAAGAAGCATACATAATGCTTAATGATAATGTAGATGAGGACTGGAATATCACAGAGGAAGAATTTAATGACCTTGAGGACTAGAATAATAGAAGTGAGATGAAATTTTACAGCATAAAGCATAAGGTAGCAGAAACTAGTGACAGGGATTTCTGGTAGAAATGGAAGACATTGGTTACAAACAATAGAGGGGAAAAATTTTTGTACGTGAGTTGGTCACATTATAACTATGACCTTCATACCCTCTCCATGTGATATGATCCTAAGATAAACTGAGGAATGGGGTGGAAATTAGAAGCATGCATGCCATTATACAGAGCACTAGTGAGAGCTTATCTGGAACAGCTTTGATCATCCATGCTTGAAAAAGCCTAATTTGCATTGTAGACTTTAGAAAAAGAAATCGACATAATCACAGGAATGGCAAAACTATCTGACGAGAAGAAACTAAAATAGCTGGGTTCTTTAGCCCAGTACAACAAAGGCTGAGAGGGAATAAGTATGCTGTCTCTACGCATCAGGAGATGAACAGCGGAGAAGGGCCGCTGATGATGAAAGATGGTGCTGACACGGGAACAAACAGGCATAAGATGGCCATGACAAATACAGCCTAGAAATCAGAAGAATTTCTAGCCCTCACTGTGGTGGCATTCAGCAAGAATAGTGAGGCCATGAAATCCTATTAGTTTTTAGATTAAGTTTACTAGTGTTGGAACCACATTACATAGTTAAGGCAGTGGCCTGGACAGAGCAATCCACAAAACCCCTTCTAGCTCAGTATCTTATGCCACCTCAAGTAAAAAAAAGAAAAACAAAAAAACTTTCAAAGCTTTTCTTGATTTTCAGGTACAAGGTATGATTGGCTCTTTACATATACTATACATAAAGCAATCCATTAATGGGGTTTGTAAGCCATGTTTTAGGGTTTTCTTACCTCCATTCAATGAGATCATAGTGTTAGTGAGCTCAACTCATTGGTACTGCTAGAAATCCAGCAGTATGATCCCTTCTGGGACAAGTCTGCCTGAAACACTGCTCTTTTGCCATACATTACCACTGCTCTGTAGGAAAATCTGAAACCATGGTGACAAAGAATTGTCTCCATTTCTAGGACCCTAGAATTTAGAAGGTTCTTCTCTTTCAGCAAAACCAGTAAAAGATGTCTGGGCAGCAGGGCTGCTTGCACCAGCCTAGGAATTTATTCATGTGCTTATGCATGTCTGTGTGCTTCCATCAGTACAGCTGCCCTTACGTGTGATTCATGGCATGCAGGGAGAGGAAGGAGTTCTTGCTAAACCAGCTGATTGAGTTTTTATGCACACAAACCCTTCTTCAGGCACTCATGGATTTGCAGGTGTGGAGGAAAACCTACAACACTGATAGAGAATTACTGAATAAATAGTTCTCTCTCTCCTAACAGAGAGACATTAAAACTTGGAAGGCCCTCTCATTTCTTGTTGTAAAGGAAAATGCCATAAGGGGAAAACTACTCTTCAATAGGCAGAAAAGAAAAATCTCAAGACATGCTATATGAAATACAGAGGATCTTTTTGATATAATAGAAATAAAACAAAGAGGAAATTAACTGCAGAGAAAAACTGTGTCAGAGTAAGTAAGCAACCCCCCCCAACAAATGAATTGATGGAATGTGTTACACAGATGAGTTGTACTGCTCTAGACCTCTTAATAATGTCATTTAGACGAACATGAGAAAACATTCTTTCCATTGAGTTATCTTTATTTCCCAGCACCGCCTGCAAAGCCTATTGAAAGTAGCCAGCTGTTCATAATTTTATCTCAATGTGACACTCATGAAACCAAAATGGTAACTTAAAGCTGTGTAAGTATAGGATCATCTTAACTGCTGTGGAGAGACAGAACAGGTGCATTATGTATCTGTGCATCCTATGCACAGGAGATTTTAGCAGTTGTACTGACAAAATTACGTTCAATAACACTAATTTTAAACAATAGGCGGGTGTGACTTTTAGCCTTGTGATACCAGGAGAGAAATACAGACTACAGCTACATCTCAGCTGAACTGGGGAAACAGTGTCTAATACTCTGTGACAATGCCAGGTCTGGAGAACCTGAGAAGATAGAAGACAAAAATTCTTCCAAGCAGGGAACACACTCTTGCAGTTAATATCTGAAAAAGATGTAGATCACAAATCATTCAAATAGAGCATCTCAGAATTCATGTGTGTGAGGGAAGAACTGGACATTGATATAAGAAATAGAATTTCATACATTTTCTTTGAAAGATAAATTATCACAGAGCATAAAGTCTGTTTTTAAACACTGACGATTCCCGTTCAAGGCTTAGGAAATACTAATGGGAGTTTCTACAGGTGTTCTTCTTTTGTTCCCCTTTCTGATGCAAACTGTCAAACTTCGTTAAGTAAAAAAACATAATTGGTTTGAGAATCTGTCATGCAACAAGTGAGAATATTTACAACAAAAAATATTTTCAGTTAAGTCTTTGGGGCATGGACTCTGTTCTACATTTATATTGTGTTTTATTTATCTGGCTTACATTTCCAGAGGGAAGAACTTGGCAGTGTGTGCGCGCACGTGTGTGCACTGTTACAGTTGATAAAATCAGAACTAGAAATAACACAAGTTCGTATTTTATATTGTATATCCCAATGAAACAAACTTTTCATGAAAATTATATTTTTGTCCTCCAAACTACCTGAAGCCTCATTTTCTATTGCATTTGCTTGCTATGACTGTGAATTTGAGTCACACAGGCTTAACAATGTTATCAATTAACTGTTTACACAATACCAATATGGTAAAGCTAAGATTTGGTCCCAAGAAGGCATGCAGCCAGGTAGGTCACAGGTGAAACGCAAAGCAGGTTTGTTTAAAGAAGTCTGAATGGAGAGGAGAATGCAATACAGCCTTGAAATGCCAGCTCCTTGAAAAATCTAACCTCTGACTTTGTTACACAGCTGGTGCATTAACCTTATAGTAGAGTTTTTTCTTCACAGCCCTTATTAAATGCATGTGTTTGCAGCTGGAGAGAAAAATGTTTGACTGTTAGTGAGCTTCCATGTCAAGGGAATACAAATTGCAGGGTTTTCTTAAACTTGACTGTGGTGGCAGAACTGAACATAAAAATCTTAAAATAGACATTTCTGTCTATTTGCTTTTTACAGCATCTAGTGAGATTATTCAGAAAAGCTGACTTTTCCCCTTAAAGTACAGTTTTGGTAAAACTACAACTAATAAAGCTGGAAATATACCATTTCTGTGTAATGAAAAAACCTCTGCAAGCTGCCTCGTATAAGCTGTGGCAATACATTAGTGATTTTAAAATCTGTTTTCAGAGGGGATTTTCAAACAGTGCCATAACATGTGTAGCATAAATGTGAACTGAACATATTGGAAGAAAGATATTTTCAGTTTTGGCCAGAAATAACTGTTTTTGTTAAAGAACAAAACAAACTGCTCAGCTGTACTCAATTACAGTAGCTTCAAGGTAGCAATCTGTACATTCAAGTATTTTAATATATGTTCTTGATCTTCTTGTTTCTGTCAAAGACTTGTTTAACTAGTTGTTGTTAATGAAATTTATTTGAATGGCAATTTCCTTGCTTCCCTATGCCAAGTCTGGCAATGGACTGGAACTAGGGAAAGCAACATCCACATATAAATACTTGGCCAGAACCATACAGAAGCCTTCAGATGCCAAACTATATGGCTACTGCAAACAGTCATAACAGTAGGAAATGAGATCAATTGATACTTCACACTCTATTGAATAAATCTAGGCCAACACTTCAATATATACTTCATTAAAGGATAGTCACTTGCTTGGTTTTCACTGTTTCATTTTTTAACTTCCTTTCATGAATATCATGTCACTGTTCTAGCAGCTGCATCTTGAGAATGTGAGATATCTGTAGTACTTGACTCTCACAATGTCCCCATGTAGTGAAGTCCAACCTTTATTAATTACCCGAAAATACAGGAAGACAGCCTTCAGGTAGGTGAGTTCCACATTTTTAAGGCCTATACATATCCAAAGGCATACACTGAATTTTAGGCTGTGACTGCAGGTTGTCCAAAAGAAAACTGCTGCTGCTAATTATCAAAGCTGACCTTAACTTTACCCAGAACAGAACTATAATCCAAACGAATTAGCTGAATTTAAAGAGGAGAAGGTTTTTATTTTTAAATATAAGTTCCATCAGCTGCACATCTAAATCCATCTTTAGATACACAAATGCCTGCTTTTTCAGATGTGGTGAATACAGGCAGACCCCAGGAGCAAAGTGTCAAGCTGTATACTGAAAGGAGTGCTGCATCTAACTCACGCAGGGTTTGCTCATGCACGGAGTAATTGAGAAAGAGAATGGGTCACAAGCAAAAGGCCTCAAAGGAAAAAAAAAAAAACCAAAAACTAAGGCCTTCTCTGTATGTATTATGACAGTTCATGAGTTCATGGGAACTGGCTAAGACAGCTGCAGCCTGCAGCAAACACCAGGAGTACTGCCAGAAGAGCTACACCAGCTGCAGGTCTCCCACCACACTTCTCGCTGACTGAAGCTCATCTTCTTCCCCTACCACAGGAGGAGCTCCCATAAAGTGAAGGTCCACATCATGCAAGATATTGCCAGTTGCTTTTGTGAAATCTCTCTGTCTCAATCAACAGTGCTATCTTTGTTTGACTATACAGGTACTGGAGAGCTAGAATCAAGAAACAGAATCTTGAGCTTAAAGATCTAGCCAAAATATCTGGTAAATTCAAGCTAGTAAATTTGCAGTGGTAGTAGGATATGGTAAGAGTGTTTTTTGTTATTTATCTGTTCTGTCTGTATAATAGAACTTAAGCTTCCTTTGTGTGTTAAAAACACATGGTGAAAACCATAGCTGCCAGCTTTCCTCTTACAGAGGAGGGTTATTAATTGTTCATTGAAGGAGAAACAAACAACAATGGTGACAACCACAGAGACAGGGCACTGACTGCCTCCCCTCTCAGCTGGAGGGGGTCATGTGAAGATAAAGACCAAACTTGGAGAAGAATTAAATGGAGGTGGGGGAAACAGGGAGGGCAGTGAAGCGCATACTGACTGTGGGGCAATGCTTCACTGCTAGAAGTAATTCAGCTTGATATTTCACTTAACACACCATGGTTAGCCATAACTTACAAGGCACTAAAGGATGACTTCAGCTGCAGTTTCATGGCTCTCATAGCTCATGTTCACCCCTCTCTGCTTTTAAATGAGCGATCTTACCTAAAGTACATAACGCTTCTGGAGCCTAAAGCAAGTACGGCTCTCTTCCTTGGCCACATTACTGTTTGTGCATGTCCTCCACAACTGAATAAACAGGTTCTTTTCATTTGTTAAAATATTGGAATGGTGCTTATTTTCTCCTCTGTTTATATGCCTATAGACATATATAGGTTTTATTTAGACACACGTTTGTCTAAACTAGCTATTCAGCTTTTCCTTTAAAGGACACAAAAGTATTTAAAATGAAAAGGATTCATACCAGGTTTTCCTTCCTTTTCACTGTGGGACAAGTGGGTTGCATAGGTTATAGGATCGCAGTTACAGCTGCTTGGCAGCTGTGTGTGCTTACGTGCTTACGATTGTGTTGTGTGGGAAATAAGAATATCACATATGCATAAGCGGATAGTCAAAGGAATGATGAGTTGAAGAAATTAAATCATTCTAAGAACAGTGAAGAGTGCTGTCATTTTTATCTTGTGGGAATGTGTAAGGTCTGCATCCCACACTTGCATGCCTTCCCCTTCTCTGTGACAGGTTCATAGTTCCAGTGGAATGTACCTGTAGGAGGATCTGCTTGTAGCAGAGGGGCAACCCCAAGCAGATGCACCAACAGTGAGCTTCCAACATCAAGGCAGAGACCTTGAACTCATCTCTGTAACAGACAAAGAACCAGAACTGATGACAGAGCACTAAGATGAAATATCCATCAAGGACTTTGTATCTAAAAGGGCAAAAGCTCCATTGTGTTCTGGTCTTGTACTTTACAGAGTATATAATCTCTAGTTAAAACGGGCAGAATGCTAAGAAGTTAACCAAAGGCTAAAGAGAGCCTGGTGCAATTTCTTGTCCTCCAAACTGACTGTACGACCACTTGCGGACACCCACAGAGTAAGGTGGACTTTAGGTATGTAAATATATAAAAAAAAGAGGAAAATCAGCTTATCTGATTAGGTATCTGTATGTCCTTTGGCACCTAACTTTTCATAGTAAAATAGCTTTGTGGTTGCACATGTCCATAGTTTTCTTTGGGCAATGACAGACTTTTCTCATCTGTTAAGGCCTCATGCCATTTGGGACTGACAAAGTAATAATTTGTGCATATAAGTCTACTAAGGTCTGATGAGCAGATGGGTCCCTGTCAAAATGAACACCTGTTAAAAAGCAGAGAAATTATGGCCATTTGTTTTGAGTTGCCGGGGGAAGGAGGGAGAAAAAAAAGGGAGTGGATTGGAGTCAGGAAGGAGGGAGGGGTGGGGGGAAGGTCTTCTAAGGTTTTATTTTACTTCTCATTATCCTTGTTTTGATTTGACTGGTAACAAATTAAATTGATTTTGCTTTTTTTTTCCCCAAGTCGCATCTATCTTTTGCCCATGACCATAACTGGTGAGTGATCCCTCCCTGTCTTTGTCTTGAACCATGAGCTTTTTGTTACAGTTCCCACCCCCCATCCCACTGCAGGGGGGGGGAGTGAGCGAGCGGCCTCATGGTGCTTTGTTATCGGCTGGGCTTAAACCACGACATCATTTCACACCACGGCCTCATCCTTTCTACAGTGGCTCAATAAGGAAGGCTGGTGAGCCAGGAGGGTGACTGAGCTTTACCACACAGCCATCATGCTGTGGATGGACTTCTCTGAAATGAGGTACTGTGTTCCAGTCTTTCTTCCAGCCTGTAGGATTATTCCCCAAAGAGACTTTTCTGTGTAATAAAGGATTGATCGTCACAGCTACAGCTTTTGTACTGCAGAGCCTGAGTGGGATCAGACAGGCTTATGTAGCAATTATACAAGGAAGACCTAGGGATTAACTTCACTCTCACTGCACCAGAAAAAATCTTGCATCCTTTTGTTTCCACATTACTATTTCT
This sequence comes from Aviceda subcristata, assembly GCA_026770115.1. Classification (NCBI taxonomy): domain Eukaryota; kingdom Metazoa; phylum Chordata; class Aves; order Accipitriformes; family Accipitridae; genus Aviceda; species Aviceda subcristata. The sequence goes on from JANVCT010000023.1 coordinate 127,945, forward strand.
AGAAATAATTTTCCAAAGCACACCTGAAGATCTCTTGGATCTCTTTGTTTCAACTCCTCAATCACTTTCACAACTCTGTTCTTCAGCCATTCCATACTGACAGCTTCTCTTTGCTTCCTGACCAAGAAATTTTCTGCTGGGTAATGTGAGACCACTATGCTGTCTGCACTGGCAGGTCTTGTTTTCCAGTGAGCAAGAGATCAGCAGAGCCAAGCAGCTGGTAGGACATGGCAGTCCATTGTTATCAGCAAGAAGGCTCTTCACAATTTTTTAAACTCTTTTTTAAGATACACCACAACAAATACTAAGTAGCCCAGCAATATCAGTGTGTTAAAAGCAATCCTTTAGAAGGCTTTCATTCTAAGAAAAGAATAAGGTGGCTCACTATACAGTAAAAGTGGGACTGGTTTGTTCTAAACTACTTCAAAACTGTATTGGGAGAAAATCATAGCAAATTTCATTCAAACTAAATTATTCTCTTAATTTCAATTGGATAACATATAGCCCATTAGCATTTAATGGATATTGATAGCTTTAACACATAAGCTGGCCTTAGGGGAAGTCTATTTCTCGTTCAGAAAAAAAAAGAACCCTTTTAAACTAAATTAATTCTAAACCCACTTATTTCTACTAGCATAGATGCATTACAATGGGAATCTTTAATTTTAAGAACACAATACAAAATCAAGTTACAGTTTCGTACCTGTCCATCTGTCCCAATGGTGCCTCCACAATCTGTGAGGAGCTCGGACATGTCATAATAGCTAACAAACTCCCATAAACAGGCTTCCAGGTTCAGATTGCGGTAGAAGCGTAAGGTATTGAAGCCTCTAATTATTGGGCTGTATTGATAGGGAATGGTCTCTCCAATCACATCTGGATTTTTGGTAGCATCAGTTAAGAAACCATGGTGGGTCTTCACTTCTGTGTAATCCAACAGGTTGGAGCATTTATGGTTTCCAACTCTAGTTCCATCAGGGCTAAGTGTCAGCTCAAAGTTGGAGAGCTCTCTTGTAGAAATAACAGGCAGCATGCCTAAAAAACATTAAATTTCAGTGGTCAGAGCTGCTTAATTTACCCAAAATTTGTCAAACCCTAAGTATGTTACGCAGTGCTTCTGTATTTTGTACTTAGAGCAATTGATGTACTTTAGAATTCAAAAAAAGTTGATATACTAAGTGTGTATGAGAATGTTATCCACAATAACTATGTCTTTGTACTATGAAAAGCCAAATAAAATATTTCTAAATCTCCAACATATTTTTCAATCAGGATTTTTTGTGATTTTTTTTTCAGAAGCACATAGTAATTAAATGGCTTTATATTTTTAATAAATAAATTCTTTGGTATATGCTCTTCAAAGGACTTTTACAAAGTGTGGGTCTAGCCCAACTTATGTAAACTATGGAAATAATCTGAAAACACTTAATCTTCACATCAAAGACTGTGTATCAATGCAGTATCTTATGCACCTTGTTGCAAACTGCACTTGTACATTCATCACATTTTTCTGTGGTCCCACATGTTAAAAGATTATGTTATTATTCTCACTATTCAAAATACCATGACCAATAAAATAGCTGAAATAACAGCTTGTTGTATGAGTTCTCTCAACTACACAGCTGATTTTATCATACCATCAATATGTGGCATTGTGACTGTCAGTTTGATGAGGTTGGCATAATCAGGATCTTCTGGGCCAGTATAGCGCAATTTGGCAGAGAATGGTTCTGCTCCAACTACTCCTGACATACGAGGTTGACAAAGACCTAACGGAAAAAAGAGAAAGCAACTTTACTTTATGTCCAGAGGAAATAACCTACACTTTCCCTTGCACTATTTTTAGATGCATTTTTTTCCCACTGTATGGGTTTCCAAAACAAGAAGAATTTTCCTGAATGACAGATAAATGCTTTGAGCAGCATTGACCAGAAGTTTGAACAGGAATGTATGCAAAAGAGGATTCAAACAGAAATCATTACTTGATCAACTGGACCACATTTTCAAAACCAGGTGATGATACTGCAGCTGTACATTTTCAGTGGCATGTGTCAACCACACTTGCAAAGTCAATGTCAAGTGCCATACCTTCTTACACACGTCCTCAGAGGCATATGCTTTAATTCCTCCTACTCTCTTAAGCACATACATAGCTTAATGGAAGACATCTGATCAGTGTTCAGTTGGTTTTGGCACTGGATTGGGGTGTGGACATATATACACCTTCATAGGACTGTATGAGCCTTCTGTTCCATTAGTGACCAAAACGTAGTTAGAATAATTGTGTCAAAGGATCTCTAGAAACACTGTGCTCAAAGTAGAGCCAGCTTCAAAGTTAGATAAAGTTGCTTAGGGCCTTGTTCAGTTGAATTTTGAGTTTCTCCAAGAAAGGAAACTCTGTAACTTTTTGGCAATCCTTTCCAGGGTTAGTTCAACCTGTTCCAGTATTAGTCCTGGTTTGTAGAACCAGAAGATTAGGTTTGTAATCATATGATCTGAGATACATGCAACCTCTAGTTGCATAGTTCAATGCAAAAGTGTCTACATTCTGGCCACAAGAATCATAGCACATTGTTATATGGTGGCCAAAGAAAGAAACCAGCAGAAGTGGAAAATTAAAACAGCTCCCTTTGCCCATGTTCTGCTCTTTGCCCATTTCTGAGGGATTATAAGAACAGAGGAGACAACGCTCTCCTCTTGGAGAGCTTATTGGTTCTGGTGGACCTCATCTGGCTCAATGGCTCCAAGTTGGAAACTTCTGGCATGAGGAAACAAAATTTCTCTTCTGCACATGACAGATTTTTGGGGTTTTGGGGATTTTTTTTTGTTTGTTTTCTCAAATGCAAGATGTGCTAAAGAGGCTAAATACAATTTTTTGCACAATCTGACTTTTGACAATTTGGTCTATGCACTCAAGGTCAAGCATCCTCAAAGTTGAAAATGTTCAGGATTTTGGAAGGTTGCTCTGATCACTGCACTTCTTTCAAAATAGCATCTAACAATTCCCTTTATGTTGTACACAATATTTAGTATTGTTGACTTCCACATCACAAGTTAGGTCAGGTACTGGAAGCAATATATGCATGACAATTCAGTCCTGAGCCTGAACTAATTAGCCCTGCTAATTTGTCAAGTGTAATCCAAATAATGCATTACAACACTAACATAGCCAGCCTGTTTCACATAACAAAACTAGCTCACCCAGCACAAGGTTGTCTGCCTTTAACAAGCACTACATTGCACCTTGCAGACAATACCCTTAGACAGAGTCCTCGTTAGGGTGTAGGATTTCTGATCGTGCAAACAAAGGTACTCGAGCCTACAGTCAAAATATGGAATAAAGGATAGGCGTAAATAGAAATTCCATTCATTAAGCTCCTTAAAGCCATAATTTAGTAGAAAATAAAATATTGTAACCAAAATATTTAGTTGGAAAGGCCAAGGAAATGAAAATGCTATTGCAAATGAACAATCATGTAATTTATTACCTACCATAAGATCTCACAAAACCCAGAAGAGTTAGTGTAGCTACAAAAGCAGCAGAGATGACACAAAGAATGCAAAATGGCTGCAGAAGGGTAATAAAATACAATGTTTTGTAATTTACTTTGATTGCTGATAATTACTCATTCTCCATATTATACGATAAACAAAAGTATATGCATCTGTGGTTTCTACAACAAAACAGCATATGCTATCAGACTGTACTTGTGTGCATGTCAGTTCTTCACCTCTGCTTCATAACGATATCCAGTACAAGTTTAATGAAAAGAGTTGGTTGGGGAAAGGAGGTAGACTACAGTAACTCTGCTGGCTGACAGAATGCAGCATCAGTTCAGTATTGATTAGGTATCAAAGGATCAGAGGGATACAAAAAGCGTATCAGAGAAACAAGAAGGATGAATATTCCGAACACCTCAATCATGAAAAAAATTTGTCTATGCCCTGTTATTGGACACCAGTTGCTTTAGTCCTTCGTCAAGGAAGACACTGATTCTCAGGTGTCCAGTGAGGCCTGAATGCCAAATGAAGCTTTTCTTCTCGCTAGGCATTCATAATAGCACTCCTATGTGGGTTCTCCAATGTCTAATAGGAGCTGAGATTTTACTGCAACATTACTACAGTTGAAATCAAAAGCCAACGGAAGCCAGGCTTCACTAATTCCAATGCACATTGTATACTGTTCTGACCATGCAAGTTTGCTATGTGGATAACTCTTTAAAGATGTGGAGAACTAGCAAAGATGAAAACCATTTTCTTTATACAATTGTCTGCTGTGTTAAGAAGAGTGTTTTTGCACAACCTCTATGAACAACAGAAGAAAAGCTGAGAGTGTAATGCTAAAACACCTGATCATGTAATCAGATTTTGTTAGGATGGAATTTTGGATCCAAGAGGTCTGCAATAGGTGCAGATATCTTACCTTCTGATGTGCTTATAGTTACAATAGGGCTCATGAGCTCAAGACCCTCATTCCCATCTGAATTCACAGCACGAGCTGCACACTGGACACGAGAACCAGCTTGAAAGTAAATGGAGTCGAGCGTAATCATCTTGGAGGAAGTGAAGAAAGTATCAAAGTCAACCTCCTTCATGGGGCTAGTCACACCATCAGAACCAGTGGGTGCACTTACAAGCCACCGGTATTGTGTCAGAGTGTTATTGATGTTCTCACTGGCACATATAGAACCAGTCTTGTCAAAGTCTTCATATTTAGGATTACAAGCCTACAGAACAAAGCAGATGCGTTAACAATTTATTTGCTTCATAGCAAAGGAATTTTAATTTATCAAGAGTCACAAAACTCAACAACATGGAAATGACAACCCCAGTAAATCTCTTAAGAAATGACCTTATTTTGACAGTGATGCTTTTGGCACTGCTATGGTAGATTAAAAGGCAGGTCTAATTATGCTCATGGAAATAAAACTATTATTTTAAATTATGATTTATGGGTGAAAAGCTAACATAGTTATGAAGGCACAAACTACACTCCCACATGCTACTTTACTGTGAATTTCACCCTTTGATCTAATTCTGCAAATAAACTTTGCATTTCAACATATGATCCATTCCTGTGAATAAGGAATGGTGTGAGAAACAAACTAGAGATGCAGATGGACCAAAACCTTCCTCAATGCATAGGAATATTCATGCAAACCCTTCAGTTGCAAAATTACAATGAAAGAAGCCTGTTGTTCTTCAACAAACGGTACTCATTTTTCAGTCTGTGACACTCATTAAAAACAATGGCTCATCTGTTACCTTCAATGATTTTAACTCTGTAAATTAAGGCAACATAATGCAGGAAATAGTAAGGTCAAGCAATTGTAAGGTCAAGCAATCGTAGACATAGTGTGAGTATCAAACTGTTCTTAGTGATGAACATGTGAAACATCTTTCTATGCTTTTTTTCCTCCTAAAAATTGATTCATTACCCAGACAAATTAGATTAGCTCTTAGGACAGTTCTAGCTTGAACTCATGCGTGACTCACAACAATATAGATTGATACTGAGTGCCTAAAATCCATTGAACAAAATCCATATTTTGATAATTTATACAAACAAAATCCACTGATTTTGTTCCATCTTTCCACAGAGATACTCACTGTGACACAGATGACAGGATAGCCAGCTATGGGACTGGTTCTGTCTTTGGCTCTAGAAGTATCATCATATATCAAAAGGGATGCAACTTGAGGGACAGAGGGAAAGGTGACGTCTGCCATGCTGTTCATTTCTTCAATGTAAACAATGGCCTTGGCTGTCTGATAATGGAAAGGCAGAAACAGTTCTCTGTGAACATTTAAATAAACAAGGGGATTCAAGCTGGACCTTGATCAGAATATGTAACATTGTCCCAAAATAAGTTCTAAAACCTCAACTAGATGAGCTATTGAGAAAGGGCTGAGGCACTGGAAAGTATGTTGCTGACTACAAAAGCAAGAGCTAAAATGAATTTTTTCTTTTCAGAACACTAAAGATACCAGACCCTTTAACCTTGTGCCCCAGCTTTCTTGAATCACTTCAGTATTCTTGTAGAACTCTGATGTGCACTGTAATGCCTGGTGGAAATAGTATGTTTGTTATCAGCAAAGGCTGTGTCTCTGCTGTCTGGCTACCTGGAGTCAGACTGTATCTGGTGTGATACTGATAAAGCAGCCAAAGAGTTTGAAGAACATTTTATGCAGAATCATAGGAATATACTGTTTAAATTGAAAGTATGTATGATATAATGCTAAATAACAAGAATGTGTGGCTATTTCATTTCACACAGTGAGAATAGTATTAACCTGGTTTTGACAGCAGAAGTCATATTTCACCTGATGGCTCTTTTCACAGCATAGAGGTTATATTGTATTGCCAGAGGGTGTTTCCAAGAGGACATCAGTTTTTAGGACTGATTCTATGAGGAGACTGTGTCTGGAATGATAGCTTGAAGACTTCAGACTCTCATTGTTTCTGTGACCCCATGAACATTATCACCTTGGTAACAAACTGTTTTGGGTAGGTACTACTGTGTGAGCTGGGATGATCCTCTTTGTCTTTCAAGATACAAGCCAAGACGGCAATGTATAAACCTCAAAAGAAGAGTAAAGCTGTGAGCCAGAAAGCAAGAAGGTCTGTTTACCAGATTTTGTTGTTGAGGACTTTGCATGAGTTTGTTACCTGTATTTCTGCGACCATGTTCTCATCAGGCTTCAGATGAACTGTGAATGCTTCTCTCATCTCCCTTACTCCATCAAAGAGAACTTCAATCTCCACAGAGTGCTGTGTTTCACCCTCCTTAAACTCAATTTCTAAAAACATAATGAGACACTTAAAAATAAATCTGTTGTTCATAAGAAGCTGTAATTCTACGCCCAGCCATGAGAGATGGCAGTTAATACTCACTTTTCAAATTACTGATGTTCATATACTTAGTTTAATTATTTGATGATAAAAATATTAATAATGAATAGCAGCAGACACCCACGGAAATCACTGAAAATGAGGCATTATCATAATCAAAAGAAATTTGCAAAGACCAATATTTAGTCTAATAGAACTTAGTATTTTGAAAATTATCTGGGACTAATTATTACATAAACGTTGGTAACATATGTGAATGACGAAAAGACTGAAGAATTCTAAATAAAAAGTATTGTCAGGTTTTACTCAAACAAAATGTATTTTAATACAATGGTATACACCAAAAATAAGGCACAAAGGAGAGTTACACAAAAGAGTACTGTATTTTGAAAACCACTGCCTCTGAAAAAATTTCAGAAGTCATGGAGGATAAAAAGTTCAATCTTAGCTGACTGTATTGGGTTTGCATGGCAAGGTTTTGGTATCGAGGGGGGCTACAGGGGTGGCTTCTGCGAGCAGATGCCAGAAGCTTCCCCCGTGTTGGATAGAGCCAATGCCAGCCGGCTCCAAGATGGACCTGGTGCTGGCCAAAGCTGAGTCCATCAGCAACAGTGGTAGTGCCTCTGGGATAAAATATTTAAGAAGGGAAAAAAAATGCTGCACAACAGCAACCAGAAGAGAGGAGTAAGAATATGTGAGAGAAACAGCCCTGCAGACCCCTAGGTCAGTGCAGAAGGAGGGGGAGGAGATGCTCCAGGCACCGGAGCAGAGATTCCCCTGCAGCCCGTGGTGATGAAG
>JANVCT010000023.1:144910-158261 GCA_026770115.1 Aviceda subcristata
AGGAAATTACTGGAAAAGTTTATGGTTCTAGAGAGCTATGCCTAGCACACAGAAAAGGTACAACTTACCCAAAGGAGGAGACATAAATCCTTTTTAATGGTAAGTGGAAGTTGGGCCCATCATTTCCATGATTCAAACAAATTTTCTTAAGATTATATATAAGTTGCAAAACCTGTGACTTCTATTACAATGGAACAAGTGTTTTGGAATTGAAGAAACTGCATCGGACTACAACTGAGCTCAATAAAGACAAATATTGTGAAATCGCATTTTGAAGGTTTTGGAGAGGCTTGCAGGATAACCAGACAGACAAAATACCTACGCTTTTCTAAGTACTTGAGGACAATCTGATTGACTACACAGTGTATGGCAACAATCTCCTCTGTGGCAGATTACATATTTATTTTTATAGAAAATAAAACAATGTAAAATAGGAATTTAATTAAAACTAACCAGAAGTAAAATAAAGTAGTTACTCAGTTATTACTAAGCCAAAACTTCAACGGAGAAGGCACCAGTTAACAAGTATTTTGGATTTGCTTGCATTCAAGAGTTAAATTGGAAGCTTTGGAGAAAAGAATTTTCTCATCTGCTTTGAAGATTTTTCCTGTATTTCATAACGGACAAAAAAAATTACTAAAAAACAGACAAGCAAACAAAACCCCTTAATATTCCACATGAGTGAAACAAATGCAGCTGCCTCTCAACTTATCAGCTAACACTAAAATAATGGGTTGTAACAAACAGATGGAACTGAATGTATTTACTGAAAAACAGTGCAGATTCATAGACCTCCTTGAGCATTATCAAGGTCATCAACCTTTGCAGGATGAAAGACAAACTTGGCAAATGTCTAACTTCAGTAGATGAAAAGGCTTTCAGTTCCAATTTATTTTTTTTCTATTCAACATTATATGTATTTAAATGTGTGTTTGTGTGCACAGACAGACATACATCAATCTTACATTATTTGCCTACAGGGTCTGGGTTGTCAGTAGTTGCACTTACATTTCAGTCTAAGACCAAATGGTAATGAATGTACCAACAGTTAGAAAAAGGCAGTTAAAAATATTATCAAATCTAATACATGTCATTTCTTAAACAAGTATTCTTAAAGCTTAGAACACTTTCCCAAGTCTAATCTAGTTCTTACAACCCTGTTCTCTCTATACTGATGCCCCAGTAGTTCCGGAATTAGATCTGGACTTGGCTGCACCTCATCTTAAGCACTTAAGTGAGAGGCACTCACATCCACAGCCTGCTTGCTCTCAGTTTGCAAGGACAAATATAGGCCATGCCAGCAGGTTTCCCAGCGTAATGAGCAACGGAAGGAGAGGTGGAATGGCTCACTCATTGCAGTGAGAAAAATCTGAGGAGACCTGGAAGCTTTCCCTTCTACTCAGTGACTACACAGGGAACTTAGATGATCTGCCTTAAACTAGATGGAAGACGTAAAAGGAAATGTTGTTTGCTGCTTGCAGCGTTATCCTAATGCTTGCTTTACTGCTGCTGAAGAAAAATCCTAACACACTGTTCCTGTAGTCACAGCCAAACATAAAAATGCCTAAACCCTCAGTTAGCTTGGCTTGTATTCCAGAGTGAGTTTTTCCCACTTTTTGAGGCATGTATCTTCAATGAAAGACACATTCTGCATGGTTACCCATCCTAGAAAACAAATCTTTACAAATGTTTTGTAAATTCATTTCCTGTAAGCTGTGTTAGTAGCTCCCCAGGGGAAATAGCAAAGCCAAGCTACTAACAGGCAAAGCATTGTCTTTCTGAGGTCACGTCTGGAAAACACTCTGCTCAATGACTGTGGGCTCACTTACGGCAGATCTTTAATCTAGTAATCACTCTGAAGAGAGACCACTGCAAGTCTAATGGTTCCTCTTACAGAAATAAGAGGAAGGGGTTTGGGAGGTTTTTTTGTTCAGACCCACAGATTTCACTGGCATGAAGTTACAATAATCAGAGGAGAAAGGTTAGGAGCTTTAGTCCCAGGCTTCTTGGCACAGAAATGAAATCTTTGTCTTGCCTTTGTACTAATACAGTCAGGGGCATATATCAACTACAGCACTAGGCAGTCATCAAGCAGTAAAACAAACATACTTCTTGTGCTGTTAGAAATAGGTCTATCTTTGAACGTATATCAGAAAATCAATGCGATAGCATGAAAATAGTTATTTCCAAGGAGGCTTTTTGTTTTTAAAATTATATCCTTACAATCTCCTTTAGAGGTACATGGCAAAGGAGTAGATTGGTTGTAAGATATGTAAGGTGCCACAATCAATTTTGGCTGCCAGTGCACATAATACGTAGGGCAGGATAGTTAGGAGAAACACAAAAGAACAGACTCTTCTGTGCTGACACCTTGATAAGCCTTAATACTAGATTTTCAGTGATATATGCTTCCAATGAAAGATACATATATAGATAGATTTTTTTTTTAGGAGGGAAATAATAAAAAAATGGACAATATGTCTGCCTCTCAGACATATTTAGATATTGGAACTAGGAGAAGCAGTCATTACAACTGAAATCATGGTTGATCTTTTCTAGTAGTGTTAAACCATTTATTCCTAAAAGCTTTTGCCTCCCTTCTTTCCATGCACAGTACAAACAAGGCTATGATGTGAACATTATGAGTTGCCAGAGCTAGCAGAAATCTGTTGTGGTAATGCAGAAGGTGCAAAACAGCACTTTGTAAGCCTACTGCCTGTTCTGGTACAATCTAGACATGCTAGTGCAATGCTGAGTCCAAAGTAATGAGCGCTGATGGTCGACACAGCTAATTAGCTTGGGCATAACAACAGACAAACATGGCCAGATTTCCTCTGGACCTGATCTTGTTCATACCCAGACAACATATACATCCCTACACAATGCTTACTTGCATGTCAGTGTCACAGCTAGCATTAAATGACTGGGCTGTTGAGTTTATAACATAAGAGACTCCACCCTTCCAAATGTGAGTGGGTGAGTTGTAGATAGACCAATTAAGAACAAGAGTTCCATTAAACTTGAGAAGGAATGGACATTTACTGTTTAATAGCAGTAAAGGTCAACTTCTGTAATCTCTCTCATATATGCATGTTAATGGGAGCAAAAGAAAAGCTCTGAAAAATTGTCCATTACAAGCAGTTTATATTACGGTATTATCAAAGAGGACTTTAACATCTGAAACTAGATAGCACTACAGCTATTTACACATACTTGAAGCTATGCAAGGAACTGAGTTTGCATTTAGCACAATTAATTTAATTTGCCAAGTAATTTATTTTTGCTGAATGCTGTAGAAGCAGGGGTCAAGTTACAGTCAGACCTCAGTTCTGGAGCAGGTACCTATTCTGCAAATGCCAATTGATTTTTATTTGATGTGGTCAAAACAGATTACTTTTCAAATTCACATGTTGTAATCTTAACATCTTTCATTTTCTTTGCACTGTTGTCATAACTGTTGCAACCAGAAAGTAAATTCAACTCAGAATCAAAATTACTAGTTGCAGCCAAATTGCCACACAAATTATCTCAAGCAAATCATGTCTACATTTCCATTTGTCTCAACACCCCATTTCTGTCTAGCAACTTACAATGACTTTTCAAAGGATACTACAGACATTATAACAGGTAGAAGGACAGACTCAAATTAATGCAACCTTTACCAAACCCAGTTCTATTTTGTGAGAAAAACACACGATTTTTTTTTTAACCTCCAAAGGCAATGCCATACATTGACTGGACTGGTTCATCACTGAATTACTCTCATTTTACACAACTTAACCCTGTAATTTACTCAGTAGAGTAACACAGTGTGAATCAAGATCAGTAACTGCTATGAACATTCACATTTAATTAATTTATGATACATACTAATTCAGTATAGACCTTTACATTTTAACTCGCCCTTTATGTTAAAATGCATCCACGCTTCAGTTTCTCTACACACAGTACCATCACAAGCAGCACCTGACTACCAGGCCTAGAATCCACACCTAACCTCTGCTACATGAATAAGTAAAACTCAAATGTGAGCAAAGTAGCAGAGAAAAGGAAGTATACTGCCGCCCTAGCTGCAAGACCGAGGATGGCAGTAAGATGGCTGCAGTGATACCCCATCTCTGGTCACCCACTCTTTCCTTCTTGTCAGCTCCATACCTCCTGCAAGGATGGCCTGCAGCATACTTTGCAGCCTGAAGAACTGAGCTAATTCTGATTTTGCTTAATGTCAGGTTGCAATTCATAATGGTTCAGTAATAAGTAGATGAGCTACAGAGTATGCCTGAACCATGGAGAGTGAAGACATCTGAGTACATGAAGCCATGCTGTAGCTCAACTCATTCAAGATGTGTGCCTTTAAACTGAAGATGAATTTTTCAACAGTAAGTTAAGTATTATGTACAAAACGGTAATGAACAGTCTTAAGTTGTCTCCCAGCTATAACTGACATTTCAGGAGAAAGGCTAACGTGTGAGGTTGACTACTGTAAGTGACGTTCTCTTGGAAGCAATTCATTTACCTCTGTTGGTTTGCTGAGAAACAGTGTTACCTTTCCAAAATACCAAATTCATATATAAGTGAACTAACATATATGTAAAAATATGTATTAGTAGCAGTAGTATTGTTATGATCCTTGCATGCATCTTAGGATATAACCTACAGACCTTGATATCACTGGAACTATCACAGGTATCACAGGAGCTTTTCCTATGTTCAGAGTGTGAGTAAAAGGCCAAAAGATTTTTCCTGCTACAAGTACATCAAGCTCCAATCACTTGCCCAAACTATTCCAGAATCCAGATAATTTCCTCATTTACAAATGTAAATAAAAATATAAAGACTAATAGCTGAAGAAACAAACACTTCAGAATTTGGGGACACACCCAAACACAATGGTAATGCCTGCAGCAACCATTTGACTTTCATATACCTTTTTCCTACTGGCTAGACCTCCAAAAGAGCATGAAGCCAACTCAGAATCTTCTACATGTTCTATTTTTAAAAAGAATGAGATTATTTTTATGTAAGAGGCCCAGGAAATGGCATCAATAACAAATTCTCAATGAACTGGTGAAACAGAGGTAGGCAGTTAAATGGGAAGCCTTGGCAGTAGTATTTAAATACACCACACACAAGGTACCTCACAAGGAGGCCAAGTATGAAGGAGCTCACAGTCAGTGATTCATACATGAAATAACAAATGAAGACTCCTACAAATGTCCTACAAATGGTAGGAGGAGGTGAGCAGCACTTTAGAAATCAGGCTACATAAAGATATAGCAAGTAGCCATTTCTAAATACATTTTTCATATTTTAAATGAGTAATTAGTTTACTACTGGGCCTTGCAGAAAAAGCAGTCTGTAGAAAGGGTCTAAGTATAGTAAGTATATTTGCAAAAACAGGTTTTCTGAGAAGAATATTTTCAGTTTTTCTCTTCCAAATGGTGTTCCTCACACCTACACTCATATGAAGAAACACAAACAGAAAATTGCAATAGCTCATTCTGTGAATGTTTTCTTTTTAATACCTTGTAACATCATCCACTTAAATCATGACCCTGATCTCTAAGATTTTAAATCCCAAAGTCATAGTGATGACAATTATGTTTTCTCCCCAGGTGAGAACTCCTACTACTGCTTGGCAAGTAGTATTAGTAAGGCTTTTGAATGATAAAAGAGCATTTTTTTGGTAATGAGAGCTGATAGGAAGATGGCGAGGAAATTGTGGAGACTCAATAGCAAAGACAGATATCCTGGACCTTCATAAAAGTAAAATGCATGCTGAAAATGGTGAGCTCCTTATGCAATGGAAGCCATTAGACTTTGAGAAAAAGGATATAACAATATTCTAAAGGTTAAAATAAATCCAAATTGTGCATTTTCTGAGACTAATTTTTCATAGACTCTTAGAATTGTTTGTGCCAGAAGGGACCTTTAAAGAACACGTAGTCCAACTCCCCCTGCCATGGGCAGGGACATCTCTCACTAGATCAGGTCACACAAAGCCCCATCCAACCTGACCTTGAAGGCGTCCAATGATGGGGCATCCACAACCTCTCTGGGCAACCTGTTCCAGTGTCTCACCACCCTCATCCTAAAAAATTTCTTCCTCATGCCCAACCTAAATCTTTCAGTTTAATACCATTGTCCCTTGTCCTGTCACTATGGGCCCTGTTAAAAAGCCTCCATCTTTCTCATAAGCCCCTTTTATGTATTGAAAGGCTGCAATAAGGTCCCCCCAGAGCCTTCTCTTCTCCAGGCTGAACAACCTCAACTGTCTCAGCCTGTCTTCATAGCAGAGGTGTTCCAGCCCCCTGAGCATCTTCATGGCCCTCCTCTGGACCCACTCTAACAGATCCATGTCTGTCTTGTGCTGAAGATCCTAGAGCTGGATGCAGTGGGGTCTCACCAGAGCAGAGAAGAGGNNNNAGAGGGGGAGAATCCCCTCCCTGGACCTGCTGGCCACGCTTCTTTTCATGTAGCCCAGGATACAATTGGCTTTCTGAGCTGCAAAGTGCACATTGCTGGCTCATGTCCAATTTTTCGTCCACCAGTATCCCTAAGTCCTTCTGCATGGGGGGAGGATACCCCAATCTCAGTCTGTACTGATATTGAGGATTGCCCTGACCCTTGTTCAGGACCTTGCACTCGGCCTTGCTGAACTTCATGAGGTTTGCATGGGCTCACTCCTCAAGCCTGACAAGGTCCATCTGGATGGCATCCCTTCCCTCAAGCCTATCAAGTGTACCACTAAGCTTGGTGTCATCTGCAAACTTGCTGAGGGTGCACTAAATCTCACTGTCTATGTCACTGATGAAGATATTAAATGGTATTGGTCCCAATACGGACCCTTGAGGAACACCATTCATTAGCGGTTTCTGTTTGGACATTGAAACATCAAGTGTAACTATTTGGATGTGGCCACCCAGCTAATTTCTTATCCATCTAACGATCCATCCATCAAACCCCTATCTCTCCAACTTAGAGGTAAGAATGTTGCAGGTGACTGTATCAAAGCCCCTGAAGTCTAGGTAGATGACATCTGTAGCACTTCATTTGTCCACTGATGCAGTCACTCCATCATAGAAGGACACCAGATGAGTGAGGCACATTTTGCCCTTGGTGAAGCCTTATTGGCTGTCTCTAATCACTTCCCCGTCTTTTGTGAGCTTCTACATATCTTCCAGAAGGATCTGTTCCACGATCTTACCAGGCACAAAGCTGAGGCTGTTAAATTCATTTTAACTAAATTAATTACAAACCTGAATCTTATCAAAGCAGCAAACGTGTTTGGTTTCACTGGAGAATAAATGAAGGAGAGAGGAGGCACAATTACGATAACTATCATTACTACAAATGCTGCATAGAAAGGAATAGCATAACCATAAAATACTTTGTTTTCCAGGTGGCTGTTGGTATTTGTATATAATTTCTGGCACAGCTTGTACCACATTTTTTAAAGAAAATGATGACTGTGTCCATTCTTGTGGATAGTTATTAAATCTGTTCTTCTGCCTATATGTATACACAGAATTTTTTGGATTGGAGACATCTTGACCATATCACAGGAGAGACTAAGAAAGACACTGCCCAATTCTGACTTTAGATTTTTGCACTTTTACTATTCAGTCGCAATGCTAGTTATGTTGAATTTGCTTGAATGGCAGGAACAATTTCTTACAGGCTTTTCTGCCCACATACAATGAGAACACATTTAGCCCACTGAGGTCTGAGAAGAAAAATATGCAAGAGATCTTTCATTCTCCCTTTACAGGGGCTAATGCTGAGGAGGGGACTCAGCAGAGAAGACAGACCAGAAATGAAAATAGAGCAACAGCCAGACTTATCAGACCACAAAAGCAGAGCTCTAATGACAGAAATCATGCTCTGCTGTATGTTAGAAGTTCTCGAATTCTCTCTTTTGGACTTCTGATCTCATTCATGTGGGAGGGAAGAGAAAAGAGTTGCCTGACAGACAGTAATGTGAGATAATAACTGAGTTAATCCTGTGAGGATTTACACATTCAAAAGGAGAATCAATGTCATTAAAGCCCAGTGGGGTACACTAGTTACTCTGTTGTTCAGTATCTTTTGGGTCTTCAAAGACTGATGAGCAAAATGGCAAAGTCTCAGGATAAGAGGCTTCAGAGGAAGCAAGATGATCTAAAAAAAACCTTAGGAAAAATGAATGCACCAAGATGTCCTACCTCCATATTTAAACACACAAAGCACTCACTGGGTCACTAAATTGACTCCCTACAATTGCAAGCAACAAAGAACAAATTATTAATTTAGAATGGTGTGCTAGGCATTCATTACATTTTCAAATGGTCTATAATAAATACAAGATCTGCAGTACAAAGACCAAAGCCATAAAAAATACAACATTGCTACAGGAAGACAGGAGAGAGAAAGATGTTCAACGTACTCTTGAGTGAACTGTAATAAAACAACATTGGTACACATAGGAACACCATTTCATTTAACTCATTCTAGATTTAATGGAAAGTACCAATTTTCTACAGTTCATGTAATTTTGTACCTTCTGCTTATCCACTACTTTGTGTGCTTTGAGTACAAAACTCAAAAGACGTTTTTTTATAGTTCAACACTCTCCCAGACATACTACTATAATTCACACAGAAATTTAATAATGCCTATGTAAGTTAACCATTTAAGAACCTGCAGTAGTGAAGGCTTAGTGCTATGGTGGTCCACCAGCTGAGTCGTCTATCATTAAGGAGCCATCTGAAATAGATGTGACAAACTATTGTCCGGAGGTCATGCTCTGTCCTCCTTACCTATCGAAGGAGCCTAGATCATAAGGTTGGACTATATACCTAGTTATTAAGAAGCTAAGTGAAGATGATATTAATCCAACATCCGTAGTTCATGTATATAAAATGTGTGAGTGTGTACCTGCAGACACACACATATAATAAACTGTCAGCAACAGATAATGCTAGAAAAGCAAACCATAAATGCACCTGGTTGCCTCTATAGAATGTTCTACTGTGCGATATGACATTAATTTATTTCTGTGATAGACAGTAAATAGGGACTTCCCAAAATCTTTAAGTTTATCATTATAAACTGAACATTTTTCACTCTGTTGAACTCGTGATAATAAGAAACTAAAAGTAAAGAAAAATGGAAGTATAACGTGTCATAAATTGGCTGTCTTTCACTTTTTCCCTTGCTTAGTTGCCAATCTGGCCACCTGCCCCAGACTGGAGAATGGGGAGGGGTCACATAGAGATTTTACCTAAGGAGAGGACAAAAGAAGTTAAAAGCATCACAAAAGTGCCAGGGGCATCAGACCCACAGGCACTGTGAAGATAGAAAAGGGAAAAAGTAGTCAAAGATGGAGTCAAAGAGTAAAAAAGAATAGTTCTTTATTTTAGTAATCTCCAGAGAACGGTGAAAGATATTTGGCCAAATCATGACTCCAGTTTGTAATATAACACTGGGCATGCTCTGCCTATAGTGTTCAGGTTGTAACTAAAATTGGACAAATAGACAGGCAGGTATTAACTACCAAGATCAAACAACCACCTATTCAGTTTAAGCTTATGGCTTCAAAAAGAAAAAGATACATTTGATTGCCTGCCTTGGAGGCCAGTGGAAATAAGGAGATTCCAGACAGCCTTGTCATTTTGTCCCTCTGACAAACTATGTTACTAATAGAATATTTAACTATCTTCAGCTGGAAATTTAGCTCAGTAGACACACTGAAAGTTAGTTGATACTGTATGCCTACCAGGACATTTAATGCAAAGTATATATTTATAATGTAGCATTGCAGTGCTGACTTTCTGCCTCTTTTCAGGCAGTTGATAGTAAACATCAATATGGACTTTACTACTCCAGGCAAGTTGGACAAGTGCTAGTGGCTACTGATTTCCAGAACATGGTCTAAGGATTTCCAAAATTTAATTAACTGTAGGGGGAGCAACAGCAAGTGTTTTAAAGAAATTTCCAGAAGACTAAAGAATTAATCTGTTTGACGTCTAACACTGGCTTTCTGCATTATCATACCATGATCATACCATCATCCAGTTTACTCAGCTGTAAAATATTTCCAGATAGTGCTATCCTCTATCATGTGGATGATATGAGTGATTGATTCTGTTAAGCAGGTATAAAGAAAATGGTAAGCAAACCTCCAATATAAACCTGAGTCCTTTGCATTCCCAGCCTTGATGTAGGAATGTCAAGAAGTCTGAATGGCTGCTTGCCCATCTAATGTGAATGAAGTGGAACAAATGTATTTAATGTACTTCCTGCTGTGAACAGCATGAGGCTTCAACAATTCCACTAAGGCAAGATGACTATTTGTCAGCCTGGCTGTAAGGCTGTGTGCTCTCATGGCAACACTAAATACAGTAGCATGGAATTAAAAATCACATGGGAAGACAGCCACTGACAAAAAACTTGAAGCAAACAAAATAATTCTAAGCATTCCTCTCAGCTGCAGACTTCCAGCTCTGCATTCATCACAACTCTTCTCTTCTGGCTTCCAAACGTCAGTACAAACCAAGAGTTTAAACTTTGCCCACAACACAAAACACAGTAAGCAAAAAAGAGTCCAAATCAGTAGCCTGGCAACCAAAACATTTGTCTATGAGAGAACAGAGCTTTGACTGAAAGCCTTGTTGCAAGGAGTAAAGCATTTTGTGTCAGACTTCTTGCACACAACACAGCAACACTGTTAGTGTTGGAACCAAATTACAGGCTCCTCATTCCCAGGTGAATACTAACAAAAGAGTTTGATCTCATTATTTCTCTATATATGTAAAATTATTCCAGTGTCACAGCTTCAGTTGGAAAAACAGAGAGCAATTCCAGGCTGATCTCGCTTAGTTGCTAAGTGCCTGGGGATTAAGGCATTTCCATGGAAGACTGGGGTCTGAGTGTTTTCAGGATCTGAGACTAAACTCCAGGACTCCTCTCTCCAAGGGGAATGAAAAGTGCACAGCAACCTTATCTTCCTTTTCCTAGATGCACACCACTGATGTATTATGTAAAGGGCCTCCTCTGCATGAGCTTTATGCTGAACTCCGTGCTCTCCATGCAGGACAGTTATGTCTTGAGCTAATCAACTGACCTCAAAAATTCAGGAATTTCTGTTCATCCCCCAAATCCTTGAGATGCATGAAGACAAGTAGTTCAGCCCACCAGTTCTGGCTAGGTTTAGTAACAAAAGTTCACCTTTGTATGGAAAATGGTTGAGTATTCTGTTTGGTTTTGGATTTTATCTTGAACATCTGAATACCTATTGAAATGCTCTTCAGCATTCATTTCTTTAGATTTCAACTAGATTATTTTAGATTTTTCTTTAGAAATAATAATTACTTTATAAAGCAGGAATAGCTATGTATATTTGTTGTTTCATAGTAGGAGCTTTTTAAACACAAAATTACAAAAAAATCCTTCCTTTATGCCCAGTAGTGCTTACGAGTTTGGGTTGAATGGCAAATCAAATTTCTAAGTGTATGGTCTATATCTGCTGTCAGAAATCAATGTATTCAGATGCAGCAGGTACCCATGGTGATTGATCTGAAGTTTAGATACTTCTCCTACGATGGGATGGTTCCTAGGAGTACGTCTCTCTTTTCATTAACTACAGAAGGATCCTGGCATAGCCTGCTTGAATGGGATGTCTAAATGTATAGATGGCTAATATAAAATGTGATTATTGCCATCCCCAAAGTGGACGATTTGCATAGGTCTCTCCCCTGAATGCTTTTCTTCCAGTGGTTCATTGCTAGTAACTATCACCTGCGACTCAAACGATCCACATTTTAATTTTTTAGTGCTTAAATTGCAGTGATGTGTAACTTTGAATCCAAGATTTCCATTCACAGCTTACTTTGCTGTGCATTTCATTAACGTAATCCTTTTCTTCTTTCCTATCTGTCTCCAACTTCAGGACCTATCAGGAAAATTCCCTTCCAAATTAAGAAATGTCCCAAAAGCAGTACCAATTTTTAAATTGCGTTTCACAATATATAAATATACCTGTGCATGTTCTACATACTATGATTTTTATTTTTTTTTCAGATTTTCCTTTGGCAGCCCAGCACAACTTGTATAATCCCCAATTAAAGTATTCAGTTGCCAGGAATTTCTTCAATACACTCTGGTTCACTAGAAGGCTGAGCACACATCTCTTTTACTTTTTGTTTATTGTCATGATTGTGTAGCAACTCAGCTATTTTAGTTAGACCCTAAGGGCCTTCTCTAGAAATAATAGAAGAAAAGACTTTGATGATAGGTACTGAAGGTGAACGTTTCCTAACTAAGTTGCATTGAATGAGGAGATAAAGTAATATTGCTAGTGCTGACTTGACTTCCACAGGGAAGATCTGATGTAGTATTATTAAACTTTGACCTTTGCTGTTTGTATCTTTCGACCTGAAGAAGTCAATGCATAATGTTAATCCAGTCACAGAACTTGGAGAAATCACAGCTTAATGACATGCTGTGACATTCCTGCAAAGAAACTTTGTTAAGTAGAAGACGAATTTAAACAAACAATGAGAAAAATACATCAATAGATGTGAAGTAAAGAGACTAAAGTGGACTACTGAATTTAGTATGTTAACATTAGTATAGCTCATAGGCTACTATACATGTGCTAAAGCTTTTATACACCTCTATCTCATGCATTTTCTGAATTAAATTTTACTGTTAAAAGCTAAAGAAAATGTATTTTATTTCACAAAGCATACTGTTTTAACTTAGTAAAATTAATTTTGTGCACTGTAAACAATAATAACCAATGCTGCTTAAAATCCCCTGCTTATTTATACAGAATTTCAATCATGACTGCTAGGGTGTTAAACTGCTCACACATTATGTAAATATACATGTATATACACAACTCGAAATAAGCATATATATATACATATATATGTGTGTGTGAATACATAAATAAATATGTACGGTATAACTTATAATTTATCTACTCTGTAGTCTGTACTCTGCTTTTTATAGAACAGGCAGCACAACAGATCTCAGGGAAAATAAAATGCATACAGACTTTTCTGTTACCATGCACTAAGTTTTTGTGCAAACTAAAAGCATGTGGTAGAAAACTTTACTGGAAGTGAATTGTCAGTAAGTTTTTGAAAGCTCTGGAATTTTTTGTGGGAGTACTTTCACTGATACACAAAGCAAAAGAGGAGTTCTGTCACACTATTTCAAATATGATATATGCAACATTTTGGGTGCAAACAGATATTAGAATGGCCCGTGGCCATAAATGGTGAGTGATCCCTCCCAGTCCTTGTCCCGACCCACGAGTGTTTCTTTATATTTTCTCTTCCTCATCCCACTGGGGCTGGGGTGG
>JANVCT010000023.1:216998-235469 GCA_026770115.1 Aviceda subcristata
GCACTTGGCCTTGTTGAACCTCACACCATTGGCCTCGGCCCATCGATCCAGCCTGTCCGGATCCCTCTGCAGAGCCTCCCTACCCTCAAGGAGATCAACACTCCTGCCCAACTTGGTGTCATCTGCAAACTTACTGAAGGTGCACTCAATCCCCTCACCCAGATCACGGATAAAGATATTAAACAGAACTGGCCCCAATACTGAGCCCTGGGGAACACCACTTGTGACTGGCTGCCAACTGGATTTAGCTCCATTGACCACAACTCTTTGGGCTCAGTCATCCAGCCAGTTTTTTACTCAGTGAAGACTATGCCCATCCAAGCCATGAGCAGCCAGTTTCTCCAGGATAATGCTGTGGGAAATGGTGTCAAAGGCTTTACTAAAGTCCAGGTCAACAGCCTTTCTCTCATCCACTAACTGGGTCACCTTGTCACAGAAGCAGATCAGGTTGGTCAAGCAGGACCTGGCTTTCATAAACCCATAAATGCTGACTGGGCCCGATCACCTGGTTGTCCTGTATGTGCTGTATGATGGCACTCAAGATGATCTGCTCCATAACTTTCCCCAGCACCAAAGTCAGACTGACAGGCCTGTAGTTCCCTGGATCCTCCTTTCAGCCCTTCTTGTAGATGGGCGTCACACATCTGCTAACTTCCAGCCAACTGGGACCTCCCTGGTTGGCCAGGACTGCTGATAAATGATTGAAAGTGACTTGGTGAACACTTCTGCCAGCTCCCTCAGTACCCTTGGGTGGTTCCCATCTGGGTATAGACTTGTGTCTGTCTAAGTAGTGTAGCAGGTCACTAACCATTTCCCCTTGCATTATGGGGGCTTCATTCTGCTCCCTGTCCCTGTCTTCCAGCTCAGTGGCCTGGTTACCCAGAGAACAACTGGTCTTACCATTAAAGACTGAGGCAACGGCAACATTAAGTACCTCAGCTTTTTCCTCATCCTTTGTCACTGTGTTTCCCCTCCCTTCCAATGGCGATTCTCCTTAGCCCTCCTTTTGTTGTTAATGTATTTATGGAAACATTTTTTATTGTCTTTTACTCCAGATTATGTTCTCATTGGGCTTTGGCCCTTCTAATTTTCTCCCTGCATAACCTCATGACATCCTTATAGTCCTCCTGAGTGGCCCGCCCCTTCTTCCAAAGGTCATAAATTCTCCTTTTTTTCCTGAGTTCCAGCCAAAGCTCTCTGTTCAGCCTGCCTCCTCCCAAGGGACTTTGCCAACCAGGCTCCTAAACAGGCCAAAGTCTGCCCTCCGAAAGTCCAAAGTAGCAGTTCTGCTGACCCCCCTCCTTACTCCTCCATGAATCGAAAACTCTTTTTGTCGTCACTATGCCCAAGATGGCCTCCAACCATCCCATCACCCACAAGTCCTTCTCTGTTCATAAACAACAGGTCCAGTGAGGTGCCTTCCCTAGTTGGCTCATTCACCAGCTGTGTCAGGAATTTATCTTCCACACGCTCCAGGAACCTCCTAGACTGTTTCCTCTCCACCATATTGTATTTCCAGCAGACATCTGGTCAGTTGAAGTCCCCCATGAGAACAAGGGCTAGCAATTGTGAGACTTCTCCCAGCTGCTTACAGAATATTTCATCTGCCTCTTCATCCTGGTTGGGTGGTCTATAACAGACTCCCACCATGACATCAGCCTTGTTGGCCTTTCCCATGATTCTTACCCATCAACACTGAACCCTATCATCGCCATCACTAAGCTCTAGACAGTCAAACTCTCCCTAACATACTTCAATGCCAATTATAAAGAACAGGTCATATAATTTCAGGGAAAATTTGAACAGCATCCAAACACAATTTGGGTTTATGAAATAAAACTGTCTTCATTTTTCCAGAAAGTACACAGAGGTTGACAAAGTAAGAATGATCCTCATATTATAAGATTTAGCAAGGCAAACAGAATCTTACAATAGTGAGAATGTTGTAAATTAAGATGCAAAAATTGCAAAAAAATGATGACAATGTATGCCACCATTATATTTTCTCCATTTTTAATTTAACTTCATTCTTAGTGTATTTCCATAGGCTAAGACTCATTAACTTTTCTTGTTGAAATACTATTTTTCACATATCTGTAGTTCGTTTCAGATGTATTTATCCCTCTTGTATAAAAAGTAATCTAATTTTTAAAGAAATCCAGAAACTTCCTGGATACATTTAATCTACTGACCAGATGAACCTTTATGGGAACTCTAAGGACTCTACACAGCAAACTGGCAAGTAAAGTGATAAATGCTAAACTCATCCTGAGGGCTATTTAGAATCCCTCAGTGAAAAAAGGTTGGGAAATCAAACAAGCTGAGGTGCTGTGAGCAGGGTTCCTTGACAGCAGCCAGTGTCCTCTCATTTCATTCTTCTCTAGACCTCTTTAGTCTGTTTGAATCAAAAATATTTGCAACCAAAACCCAACATAATTTCGCAGGCTTATTATAGCTCACTTTAGGAATTAGTGTCTTTCTGCAAGTTCTTATGTCATTGGCAATCAGTGTTACTCTTGAGAGTCCTCAATTCTTCCACTTAAGCCTAGTGTGTCTCCTTAATCCCTTTAATTCTTGCATTTTGACCTAATTTTAATGCTCATTGTCAGGCTTCTTTTGCTGCTAGCTGGGCCTTATTCTGTATCATAAAAATATAAAAGCTAAATTGTGGATTATTTTTAAGCAAAAAGCCTGTTAAGGACTTTTAGGGCTATGTTAAACATTATCTTCCTTGCCTTTCACCTGGCCAGGTCAAATGAAATCAGTGGCACTATTCCGCTCAGTAGGATTCAGCTCCAAGAGCTAATCTGGTCAATTTTGTTGTGAATACATTGTTCTTTAAAAGTGTGATTATTCAGCAAGTGATCTCATCTTAAAACTAGAAAAATACCTATCACCAGGTGATGGTGTGGAGACATTTCCCTTCTAGCCAACCAACCCAACAGTTAGGGTGCTCATTCTACATGGAAGACAAGAGTATTGGCCCTGACTCAGAAAGAACCGGAACCAAAATCTCCCCACCCTAAAACATGATCTAAACCAGCAGCCTACAGGTTATTCCGGAATGCACTGCTCCTAACTGGCCTGTTCAAGCCATTTTATTCTGTGGAACATAGAAGGTATTAGCAGAAAAGGAGAAATACAGGGGAAAAAAGAGAGAAGGAACACACACAAAAAATGAGACAGAATTTGTTGACCCCATGGTAACAGAACTTAGTTGGAAAGTGGAACATCAGAGTCCAGACTATGTTCCAAAGAGCTATTAAGAACTCATATACACAGACAGCAAACAGAAAATGAATACAAAACTGGCCATAACATAAGTGAGGGCACGTTATGGGAAGTATGGGTTCAAAGCCTCTGAAATGAAGGAAGGAATTGCATCTGAGACTTCCACATTTGGACAAAGTGCCCTAAATTCTGCATAAAAGGCAATTAAAACCACAATTGCCTCCCCTTTCTTAATCCAGAACAGTACCTAAATACACCCCTTCAATTACACTGCTTTGCTTTTGTTAAAAAAATGACCAATAATACAGGATGGGGGAGCACAGAAAAGACTTGCTTTTGGATAAAACCATGATTTGAACCCAAATAATTAAAAACAAACAAAATTTCTCTTGCCAAACCAAACATCTACTTTTTTTCCTCTACAGAAAATGTTTTGTTTCAGCTGGACAAAGCAGACCTTCTTTTCTACGTATATATTTGGAGGCTAAGGTGATATTCAAGTTAGAAATGGAAAATTCAGTCATTTCCAGCAGTCAGTCTAAAACACCAGTACAAAGAAACCAATATAACTGGTACAGAAAAAAATTAAAATCTTTCCACTGAGATTAGTAAGGCTTGGACTAGACTTTCTATATGCCCCATAGAATCATATCTTACTCCTGTATAATTTAAAAGATTCAATGGGGATTTAACCAAATGTTAGTACAGGAAAATGCAGTGCTGTGTTAAGGCATTTAGGGATCTGTAATGAAAAGTTTAAATGAGATTTAGCTAATGATGTAAATCACCAGCTTCAGCGAGCCTTGGCTTTGCAATGCTTTGGCTTTAAGTTGGAAAAGCTGCCCAAAGAGCCTGAAATAAAAAAAATTTGTTTCTTTCCTTCCCTAGTGATCCTCACATTCCTAAAACAGCCATGAGAATCTGTCATTACTTCCCCTTTGAAACCATTCTACCCTTGAGGCACTGTACTGCAAGACACCACTTAGCAGTCCTAAAGAAGCAGTTTGGAAGACTCCACTTAAGCGGTGAGCAGAGAAGGAAGTTAGGTAAGGGAGGGACAGATTATGGTTCAAATTAAGGCTGAACAGGAAATGGGTTTCCCCCGTGCATGATCTTTTGGGGGTTTTTTTAGAATGCTCCAGGCCCAAAAGGCCCAAACCAGGGTTATCTCATTTTTTTTCCTCCAAACAGGAAAATTTAATGGAACTGACTGTAGTGCAAAACATTGTTAATATGGCACCAGCCTCTTGCAACAAAAAATACTGAGGCACATAACACATATTCTTCCATGGGTGACAGTTTCCCAGGCTTCAGAAGACAGAGAGGGGAGGAGGAAGAACAAGCGAGGCAGACTACTGTGATGAAAGCACTAGCCAAGCAACAAACAGGTCAACAACAAAGTCATATTTTAAAAATATTTGGGGGCAGATCGCTATTTAGAACAGATGAACATTCCTTCACTGACTTTACATGTTCTGAACTTGAACATTTCAGAGTTATCCACACACCTGAATAAAGAATTTTTCTTATGTGAAACAAAAATGAAGACAAAAATAGTCCTTTACAGAGAAGCTCTGCTCTTTAACTGGCATTCAGCACACTGCTGTAGTACTGCTGCCCCAGTCCCAATACCCATTGCTGGGCAAGGGAATGTATTTGACTCTGATACTGCCTCTGGAGGTATTGGGTTTGTGCTGGGGTTTGAGTTTAGTGCCAGCTTTGGGGTATGTTTGTTTTACTCTACACAATCAGTAGAATCTGGCCAAAAATCAGCCTTAAACCAGTTCAACCAGTTTCACATTATTTGATACAGCACATTTCATGAGAAAGTACCTTCTACAGATTGGATAGGTGGGCATTTAGATCCATATTCTTATTCAATTATTATGACTTACTGCAGCAACATTAAAAAAACTCAGACAAGCAGAGCATAAAGTGAAGGTAAACGATGGACTTCAGCTTTAACTGTGCATTTTCCGTGCTAGTTTCTCATGTAAGGAGTAAAAATGCCTCAGACAACTCACAAGGGATGTAGCATGAAATTGTAGCATGCAGTTTTATGAAACAGGCACAAGAGCTCAACACACTGGAGCTAATTTCTGTCAACTTTCATTCCATACATATTAGTGCCATTTTGCGTAGCTGAAGCACCAACTCTATGCATGTGTTTGGCAGTGCCATACATATCAAGTTTTGTCAAGCTTTCAGTAATATGAAGTTGCTGCGGATACTGCAGCTTCTTAAGTTTATCAGATTTAAGTTACTCTATGAGTCTGTTTTTCACTAATTAAAATGCTCAAGCACTTTCAGCTGAATCTTTTTCTTCAGCCTAGGGAGTCTCTCAACAGTGTGCAAATTTACATACCACAGATACATCCGGGAGTTCAACTATCAGTCTGGATTTCCTTTTTCTTTTTTTACCTCCCCACAGGAAAAAAAAACAACCGTTTTCCCTGCCTTCTGGTAGCACTGGTTCCTTTACTAAACATTGAATTAAGAATTTAATAATATAAACATCAGGATTCACCACTGTCACACGCTTGCACTTGCTAAGATGAGTTTTTTCTCCACCTTATTAATAGAATGTGGAGGCCACTTCTGAGGAAAGAGATTAAACTGAGACTATTTTGCAAACTTTGTGAAAAACAATATTCCACACTTTCTTCAAGGTTTTGCTAAAATGATCTCGTAACTTTTTCACTATCAACAGGTCTCCACATGATCATATTAAGATCAAAAGTCAAAACAAAACAGAAAGCAAATTGCTGATATGAAATACGATAGTTTCTGTCAATACATCACACAGCTAACTTGGCAGCACCCAGTATACTACAGTGTCTTCTTGTTCTAAGTGACAAAAATGCAAGGTCTCTCTCACTTTAGAGCAGATAATCTTGAGGCTAAATCCCTAAACATGAAGAATAAACCCCTTTTCTACCTTTAAAAAATACCAGTGCTGATAAACAGCTGACTTTTGTCCAGTTTATTTAACTTTTTAATTACTCTTATGAAACATGCCATTTAAAGCCAGAAAAGCATTACAGCCATATGTATGTAGGTAATTGATGCTGACAATGAAACTCTTTCAGAGCTTAAAACCTCAACCAGTTCTTTCTGGTGAAACCTCTCATTTTGGTTTGAATACAGCGGACCTGTGCTCTTGCTTGTGCATTATAGTCCTAAGGGCTTTCTTTGCTTTTATTCTTAAATGGCCTTCCTTTCTCTTCATATTGAGCCCATTTCTGTTCTCTGCAGTTATAATCAGAAAGTTATCATGAGACAGCCATAATCCCTGAGCTATTCTCCAGTTGTCTAGACTGCAGTTTTCTCCCTTAGCCAGAAAGTAAAAAAGTTTGTTCCAGTACAATATTCCATACTTTCAGATCCTAGGTCACGATTATGGTACACAGCATGGCACTCACCTTACTCCCACTGTCAGAAACTGAGCAGGCAAGGGGCCATGAGATGGCAGAGCACTGACTTTTGCTCTTTTCCCTTCACTTACACCCCTAGTCTGCTGTTGCCCTAACTTGCTTGGCATAAATGCTAGCCACATGTACGGGATAAACAACATTCAGATCCACAACAGAATTCACACCAGAGCAGTTTGACGACTCCTTGTCCTTGGCCTGCAGGCAATTGCCTGAGATAACAGACTCAGGCTGTTAGAACTGTGCCAAGTAGAAGCAGATGTGGCAGGTAAGCTTCCTAATGAAAGAATATATTCCGATGCTATGCCAAGAATTTTTAAGTGCAATTTGCTTTAATTACACATTTGCCACTTGAAAGTGTTCAACTAGCATGGAGAGAAGTCTCACAAACGTTGGGTTCTCAAGGAGCAACTCAGTTTTAATGTTAAGCAGTTTGCTGAGAGCAAACTTTCTTCAGCTTTAATTACTCCCATCACATGAAACCTTGAAACACCTCAAGACTGAGGTTTTGTTCACCTACTAGATGAACAACTTGAAAATCATGAACAATGTCACCATGCGGTGACACCCGTCATAAGAAAATGATGGTAATACTAAGAAAATATAGCACCCCATGCTCCATTATCTTTACTTAGCTTTAAATTTCTCTAACCTATACCTCAGTTAAAAGAAAACATTTAAGGAAAATAAGTCAAGTGTTAGAAACTCTTATCTCACTACTTGTTCTCTGGTGTAGCAAAGATTTGCAAAGCCATATTAAAAAATCTCTAGAGCTACTGTCTCTTCTGTGCTTGTCCAGCACAATGAACAGGAGCACATGCTTTAATATCTCACTCCAGCAATGATAGATGGTGACGAAACTGTTCTATCTGTGACAGACAGGACAAATCCCTGCTCACTGATCTTGATACTGTTAATTGGCTGTGCTTCTTGTGAAGCAGTAACACAAGCTGAGTACACGAGCTGAAAATAAGCTAATCTGAAGCATTTTTTCTAAGAAGTATATTATTAAATCAACTATTAAAATTAATTGCCAATTACTCATAGAGCTATATATCACATATTAAAAAAGGTATTAAAGTAACATAATCTAGCCACCTGTTACAATGCACAGGAATATCTACATTTAGGAATAGCCACATTAAGCACAGAGTTTGGATGGGAAAAAAAAAAAGGCCTGTTAATGTGTTTTGTTTACCACTTAAACTGTTCTTTCTTTGTTCTTTAAAAACAAACAAACAAAACCCTACTTTTTTTTTTCCTGAACTGAGTATATGCCAGTATTCTCAATTTGTTTTTATTCCTTCTTTTTGCATTTTCCACAACCCTACAAAACAATATTAGTCAGGAGAATTCACACCAGTCACCTGACAACAACCTTTGAGAGGTCATTGAGGATTCTGTTATGTTAAACAGGTAGAATCAGACCTTGAACTCCATGCAACATGTACATCAGAGACAATGAGTCCATATGAATAGTTTTATAGCTGGAACCTGTAAAGAGGTAGGCAACCAGAACTGCAAATCGAAATTTGAGAAGTTTCTTAAGATAAAAGGCTTATGAGAATTTATGTGTAAAGAACCTGGACAGGGAATACAAAGGTAAAACTACAGAAAGCCCAGGTATCTTAGTAGACTTAGAGAATTTCACTTTCTTGCTAGAGTAGGTTGAGTGTTTTTTCATTAGATGCAATTACCATTCTATTGACACCTGTCGAAATCACCAGAAATAGTTCACAATATGGGAAAGTCATAACAAAAATCATATTCCAGGAGGTAACATGGACTTCCCTCAATTAAATTCAGTGTTCTTAAACTCTTTCAAGAACAACAAAAGCACAGATCTTATGAGTACTCACCACCATCTTCAACCATGAAATGAAAAATGTCACTGGTGGCATTGTCACCTCCTCGTAAAACATAGCATATCTTCATGCCATCAATATCAGCTGGAAAGAGTCAGGAAAAATAGATTTTATTTTCAATGCTGAAGGTAAGAAACTGTTTTTATAGAAAAACTTGACATGTATTAAATAGTTCAGCTTCAACAGAGAGAGGCCAAGGTTCTCTAGCAGAGCTCAGGAATTTCAGTATTAAAAGCACTGAAGTTTTACATATACCATTCATTCTCCCTCCCTTTACTTCCCCCTCCTCAGTGCCCTCTTTCTTTTAAGATGTCTTTACAAAAAGAACTGAAAGGAAATGTAAAAACATGGGCTCAACAGTCAGAACTACTACATATTTTTAGTGGTGCATTTCCTTAAACAGAGGTGTATCTTCACTAAGATATTGGTTCTGTCATTCTTCATCTTGAGAAGTACTGTAGTAGTCGCAGAAAATCTGTGGCTGAAATGGGAGCAAAACCCAGGGTATTTTCTATGTTAAGTTCTACCCTCCATTCAAGAGGCAAGACAAATTAGCCCACATGATCCCCCCCCGCCTCTAGAACTAGATTACTCCTGGCATGTGGTCTACCACTGGGACAGGATATCTGTACACATTCTGCAGTAGAGAAATCTCGATTTCTTCAGTCCCTCACAAAAATGCCTTCTCCACCAGATCATCCTTCCTATCAGCATGTTTTCAAAGGATATGGCATACAATCTATATGAACTGCAATAGTGCTCAAACACTTACAATACAATGATTTGACTGCTTTAAGAACCCAAATAGATGCAATTAAAGTAGAGAAGACTTCAGTAAGAGAAAATTCAATGCACAATTTTGAATCACCAATTGCAATAAAGAGAGTATATAAAAGGTAAACAAATATTTATTAATATTGTGTTTTCTGGTTTCCTTGAGCAGTGATGAAAAACATGTAATACATAAAAACTAATTTTTGTCAGTTTCTCTGAAAGACTTTTATTGGTAAAAATCTATGTCTAATACTTTTTTAAGAAAAAGTGTTAGAAATTAATAGCATTAAAGTGGAGCTCAAGTACCACCCAAGTCCTCCTCCCAGGTTAGGGCATATGCATTAGTAAAAAAAGGCCGAAGGCACTTTTGTTAGAGCTCCTCAAAATCCTCAGTTCCAAAAGTAGCCAGACATCTTCTAGGGCAAACAAGTTAAGAGCATTATCAGCAAATATATGTCACTGAAGAATCTCTTCCATAAATATTTGAAACTTAAAGATCAAAAATTCATGGGGCTGTAAAGAGGATGCAAACAAATACCTCTTCATGCCAGCAGAGCAAACAAATCTTTCATCTTGCAAACACCAAGTACTCAGCTTTGCCCATGTGGGTGACCTTATCAAAATCCATGGCTCCAACATATATAAAGATAAGCACTTGAGCCAGCTTTTGCAGGACCAGGACCACCTCATCAAAAAGAAAAGTCACTTGTCATCCAAACATCTTAATTTTGTCAAAAGAATTGCAAAGGAATAACCTCTTTTCTGTTCCTTATGCTGGTTATATTAAAACTTGCTTAGTTTTAAGCACAATTCATTTCTATATAACTACCATGCCTGCTAAATATTAATGTGATATTGGAATTCTCCAACATAATTTTGAAATCCATCCAACAATTTTCTATTAAAAAAAAATAATTATCTCCACTAGATCAGGGCACTGATTTCCCATTTAAAATTCTGCAAAATGATGTGGTTATTAAAGTTTACATGTTTTTATGCATATTTTTTAAGAAACAAATGCACTTCACAACTTCATTCTGAAAACACTTGCCTGAAAAAGAAGACAAAAAGCATTACAGGGGTGAATGCTGAATAAAATCATTGCTTGCTAAGTGCTGCGTATTTGGCTGGAGTAGCCATGTAGGTATCTTTGGCCTCAGGAGGCTACAAGAAGTGCTGAGACATCAACCAAGCTATATTATTGCCAAGGCAGATCCTTACTCTCCACTATTCCTTCCCCTTCTTCCTGGCTTCTCAGCACACGTGCAGATCCATGGGATGTGACCTGGCCCTTACTCACAAACTTACACATGTGGGACCAGGAACTCCCAAAACAGCACTTAGCAGTCCATCACACTTTGTACATTCAAAACATTATCCAAACATCAGTTACCTAATTGTTATATACCACTAAACTTCTTTAAATGTGAAAGACTTGGCAGTTCCTTAATAGGATATTAATCCTTAATAATAGTTCCCCACTTTTAAACAAATTATCTAATTTTAATGAATATCTACTATGAACAAATTCCAGCCCTGGCTTGCAGAGACGAGCGCAGTACGATTATGCATACACAATATTCTTCGTATGTATTTTTGTCCTAGGACAGCACTAGACTAAAAATTACCATGTGGCAAGTGTTTTTCTTTAAGCTTTCTCTTCATTGACTATCACCAAATTGTAAATATAAAGCACAAAGAAATAAAAATTAACTAAAAGTGCTGCTTTCAGGTGTAACATGAAGTAACAGACAGTACTTGAATAAACTTATGAACCGCTTAATGTATTTTAAGAATATTTTACTTTGTTACCGTCACTTGCCCATCTCTCTCTCTTTCAGATTATTTTAACAATTAAACAGAAAAGAATAAAAGCACCAACTATTCGCAGAATTTGGGGACCTTTTATCAAGAAGTTAACTCTTCCACACTCTGATACCCTCTTTGAGCAATCCCAGTTAACTCTATGAGCCTCATGAGCAAAAGATTACCTATTGTACTTGTGGCAGAAGTATTTGATGTATACTAATTAGAAAGCCCCACACTGATTGTTCCTGAACCAAATACACAACAAGTCTCCTGGACATACTATATTCTGCACAACTGCATTTTGACCGGAGGCTTTTAGCTCACCTTGCAAGCTAGGCTAATTTCTTTTCTAGCACTTGATAAAGTTTTGTGGGCAGCTATTGAAAAGCAATCTCAAGTGTAAGGCAACTGTAAGTGTTTAGCAATTGCTTTGCTAAACAATTGCTCTGCCCTCTCTTTCAGCTACAGGCACTCTGAAAAACCAAACTGCTCAAGCTGCTTGCACACAATGAATCTTGTTTCATCAATGTTACCTCACTCAAAGCGGTCAGGCTGCCTGTTCTTACAGTCACAGACCCAAATCCAAGGAATGGAATGTGAGGTGGTAGAGTATTAGGACAGACTTCACGAACTATTGAGCAGTATTCAAAACTCAGCTGCACGTGACCCTGAACAGCCTCATCTGACTTCAAAGATGGCCCAGTTTTGAGTAGAGATTGGACCAAATGACCTCCAGAGGTCCCTTCCAACATAAATTGAAAGACTGTAACGATGTTTTACAAGCCCCATCAGGACCCACGCATGTTAATGAAACTGGAACTATTCAGCATTTTGTAAGAGGTTGCCCCACATGGCAGGATAAGACCCCTAAAAACAGGGGAGATCAATACATAAAAGGAAAATGTATAACAGCAGGTCCAATAGTCAATACTGGAGCATCCCAAAGTCAAAACTATTACTCATGGCTGGTTGCATGCTTCTCACCCAGCTCAGGCAGCCCCAGGATATCAAGAAAGCCTGCGTGAAGACCGGTGAGCGTGCCACGTGGTCAAACTGCCGACTGAAAGCCAACTAACAGCTTCATTTGGGTCATCTGATAAACGTACGCCTGGCCACATGGCACAAAAGAGAATGGAATATGTACCTATCCTAAGTGCCCCCCTCCTTGAAAAAATGGGATATCACTGTGTTATGCAGTGGTCAGCTTTCAAGGAACACCCACTCAGTAATTCTACATTCCCCAGTGTAAAACAAAACAAAACATTAAAAAAGTGATAGTCTGTTTATTTGCTCACTCCCATTCTCTTCTGTTTCTCACTTACTCTGAATTACTACTCACAGTTCACTACTGAAGCCTTACAGTTGAGGAGCTGTGGCAGTTCCCAAAGACATGGTTCCTCCTCATCCTTTTTTTTGCACTAACACTGCAGAACTTAGGGGCATCCCAGCCATTCAAAAGTACATCAGGCCTGTTTGCGAGATTTGGTATATCTGACAAAAGCATCACTACAGCCAAGACTGTAACACAGGATACATACCAGCATGGGCTCTGTGAAATGAAATACAGCCAACTACATTCTCTAGCCTTACCACCTACACAGCCCAGGGCCCCTTTAACTTTGAGTGTCCATGCTGTTGTGCTGTCTGCTCACTCCACAGCTGCAGGAGGTTCCAAGAAAACTCATTTAATTGTTAATTAACCAGCTATTAACTCATTGCAAAGTAAAATGGAAAAGTCTCTGGAGAATACCTAATGCTCCCCTTTCAATTAAAGTTACCTCATAGCCTTGTATTGAGGGTTTATTTCAGAACATATGGCACGTGGTTTTCGTCCTATTTATACCACCTAGTACTTTAGTTCCATGTAAAAAGTAACTACCACTGACATAATTTTAAAACATTTACATTACCTTTTATTTTACCATAAACACTTTGTGGTTAAGATTTGTGTAATTAAGGCAACAAATGCACTCATAGTATATTATTTCCCCATGTTTGGGAAATGATTTTGCTTTTACAGTTAAATGAGCTCAGACTGTATAGCAACTGATACCCTAGCCATGGTATGACAATTAGTTAATAATAGCTTGGCCACTCCCATAGCATTTTCTAAGTAAAACTGTTTAAAGAAGACATTCAGCCTCTAAGGATCTGGAACCACATGCAGCCCAGTTCTGTTATCCAAATTTCTATCACTGATAGAAAATCCAAATCAGTTATTTGGACTGTAAGCTCTCCAAAGCAAAGATGCTCCTTTATTCAGTGTTTATCCAGTAGACCCCCTTTGCTGTTTAAAGCTGTCACAGATGCAATAAATAATAAACAGAACTGAAAAATGATAAAGCCATTATAAATAAACTCACTGATGGAAAGTTTCTCCCATCAATTATTATAGAGATTAGCATGAAAAAGAATGTTTCCAATGATCTAAAGAAAGCATAGAGCATTGTAATACCTTGGCTGAACTGGCTGATGCTATGGTTGCCTTTCCCCAGGTGGATCAGGAAGCCATGGCGTGGACTCTCTGTGATTCTGATCTTAAGAGTAACCTGTAAACTGTCCCTGTCTTCCACTTTGAGCACCTTGTTGGTAATTAGAAACCCAATATGACCTGTGGGCAGAATACGGAGAGTCTGAGCACCCTTATTTATTACAATTTGAGGTACACTGTTGTCCACAGCCATTATTCGAATCTTCATAGTCTGAGGTTTCCTTGTTTCAAACACAGTGTTGGGGAAGACATAGAAATCACTATGAGTGCCATCCGTAACAGTGAAAGAGAAGCTATCCTCAACCGATTCTGTGCCATCATGTTTGTAGCTGATTAGATTTTCATTTAGATCTTGTTTAGTGAAGGTGTTGACTGGTTTGGAGTTATTAAACATGATCTGACCATGAATTGGTATTTGAGTGATGATAAATTTTAGCAATGCATCAGGTGTATCTCTGTCTTCTGCAGTCAGTTCAAATGGGGTTATCAGTTTGTATTCATTTTCACTCACCACGAGGTTATGGATTGTGATGACAGGTTTCTTATTGTCCACATCGCTGATAGAAATTCTGAAAGTACGAAATACAGGATTATAGCCATCAGTCACCTCAAACTCAAAGCTGTCCATTTTCACCTCATCTTCTGAAGTATGAATGTAATAGACTTTATTGCCTGCTAACAGGAGTTGAGTAAAAGTGGAGATGGGTACCCCAGGCTGATCTGTGCATTCAAGATGACCACGGACAGGTGCTCTGGTAATAGTGAAAACTAAGTTCTCATCTGGACTATTCAGGTCACTGGTGCTAAGCAAATCAGTAGTAAGGGTTACCTTCCCTCCTTCCTTCAAAGAAACTCCTTTGCTGATCACATCTGGGAAGACAATATCAGTGCTACCTATTGTCACATAGAAGTAGCGGTCAATGAGAGGATTTATTCCATCTGTCACATCAAACTTAATAAGATCACGAACTCCTTCTTGGCCAAAATGCATATATTGAATTAAGTTTCTATCCACTTCATCCTGGGTGAAGTTCATCCCCAGTGTGATATTCTCAACTCCGCCTGAAGGCTTTATTCTCTGCAAGAGGCCTTGTCCTGGCCCGTATCTTATAATGTATGTCAAGGTTTTGTCTTCAGAATCGAGGTCAGTAGCCTTCAATATTCTGTTATTAATAGTTTTAGTTTCCCCTATTTCAATCTCTAAACCATCATTGATAGCCATTCTGGGTGTCTCATCATCTACAGGAATAACCATGATGAATACTGTTTTCCTAACAGTATGTTTACCATCTGTGAGTTTCACCTCAAAACTGTCCTGCTTTGTCTCAGAGTCATCATGTTCGTAGAGTATGTTGGAGCTCTCTGTTATCTGATCCAAGGTGAAGCTCTCCACTAGGACAGTTCCATTGACCAGCTGGTTCACAATGTGGCCATGCCTGGGAAGCCGGGTGATTGTGAACATTAACTCATCAGCAGGGATGTCTGCATCAGCTGCGTTGAGGATAGGGGTATCAACAACCAGGCTCATGCCTTCCATCACAACAAATTCTCGCATAAAGATTTCAGGCTCTTCATCGTTGATTGGCATAATGACAATGGGGAAAAAGTGCCTTTGGGAAAAGTTAATGCCATCAGAACAGCGGAAAGCAAATCTGTCTTCAACAGGCTCTACACCCTTATGTATACTTTGAACATAAAAAATATGCCCTTGACGGAGGTCTTTCAGGGTAAAAGCACTTATAGCTATACCTGCTCTGGATTTTTCAGATCCTGGGGCTGGAGAGATGTTCTCTACATACCCAGATGTGGGCTGAGCAAGAATGGTGCAGAGTATATCATCACTAGGAGTATCCACATCTTCAGCTCTGAGGTGAGCAGGACTAATGACCCGTTTGTCACCTTCCGTTAGCATGAACTGCTCCCCCACAAAAATCTCTGGGGCTTGACTGTCAACAGGAAGAATGGTCACCAAGACTGAAACTCCTTGAACAACATTGCCCCTGACGCTCCACTCCTCAGACAGGTCAGACAAGGTAAGGTTGAAGGTATCTTCTTTGGGCAGAAGGCCTATTTCACCACCAGTGTGCGCATATACCACAGCACCATCCAGCAGATCTTTCTGGGAAAATCTCTCTGCTGGCACCCCTTGGACCAGGATGTTCCCGTGCTGAGGAGGATCCTCTACAATGAAGGTCAACATTAAGTCATCTGTATCTTCATCCGTGCCCTGAATGACATTAGCAGTGATTTCAGCAGCACCATTCTCCAGCACATCCAGGTAGGAACCAAGAGTGCCTGGGGGCAACCGTAGTGTAGGAACCTCATCATCAACTGGGTGCACGTTCATCTTCAGTGTGATGGGCACAAAATGAACCCCATCACTCACATCAAGCCTGCAGGTATCACTGTTGGTCTCAGCTCCACTGTGGACGTACACCACCCTCCCTTCTCTGATATCCTCCAGGCCAAAGACACCTCCTGGAATCAAACTGTACCCAGAAAGCTGCAACTGGCCATACCGAGGAGCCTGGGTCAGAATAAATCTGAGATGGGCAAGTTCAGTGTCCGTGTCACTGGCATCCAGCTCAGTTGGACTAAGAACATGGTTGCCTCCCTCAGGCAATGTGAAGCCAGTATTAGTGATTTCAGGAGGCTGGTTATCCACAGGCTGCAGATAGATGGTGAAAGTCCCTTCAGCTGCATTGCCAGCTGCATCTTGCACTTGATACTGAAACTGAATCAAATGAGGAGCCACCCCCAGTTCTTCCTGTGGGGGTCGGTATGAGATCTTGTGATGATTGATCTGGGCTTGGGTGAAGTGGGTAACTTCCACAGAGTGATCCTCAGTCAGCACGAGGGATCCAAGGCGGGCTCCATATACATCTGGAGGGTGGTTAGTGTCAGTGTCAGTGGGGGGCTGGGTTATTGTGTAGCGGAGTTCACGGTCCCCTGAATCCTGATCTGTGTAACACAAGTGCTTCCTCCGCAGTGGGGTCACCTGCTGCTCTGCAACTATTAAGTGCAGGCTGCTGCTACTATGCAGCTCTGGAGCTAATCTGTCTACAGGATGTACCCGGATCACAAAAGCCTGTGGTCTGGAGCGGTTGGGTGGGTCATTGTCATCCTGGACTCTAAAGACAAACTGGTCCAACACAACCCCAGGGCCAGGGCTGTGGGGCCCAAAGTGGTGGTAATAGAGACGCCCTTCCACAATGTCCTGCTGCAGCCACTCTCTCACTGGTTTTTCATAGATTACGGAGCTCCCCACTAAACTCGGCACTCTCCTCCAAGAAAAACCCTCATCATCTTCCTCCTCTTCCCAGCCAGGAGGTGGTTGTGCTTGACGGAGGAGGAGCTGCCCAGCAGTGGGGCCAGACTCCACTGTAAAAAGCAGGATGGCATCCTGCGAGTCGATGTCAGTGGCGCTAAGGGCTTGGGTGGTGATGGGCACTGTTTCACCCTCAGCCATGGCCAGCCCCGTGTTAGCATTGAGTAGGGGTGGCTGGTCATCAGTGGGCACCAGGGTAATGGGGAAAAGGAACTCAACGCGGTGGCGAGAGCCACCATCTTCTAGCCGCAGCACCAGGTTGTCACTGAGCGGAAACTCACTGCCATCATGCTGGTAAATGACCCGACCTGCTGCCAGCTCAGCCACTGTGAAATGTTTACGAGGGGCAGCAGCTGCTGGGGTGTCCTCCAGGAGAGTGAGGTGGCCGTGCCTCAGCCCTGCCACCACGCTCACCCGCACCTGCTCAA
The DNA here is from genome assembly GCA_026770115.1 of Aviceda subcristata. NCBI lineage: Eukaryota > Metazoa > Chordata > Aves > Accipitriformes > Accipitridae > Aviceda > Aviceda subcristata. The sequence goes on from JANVCT010000023.1 coordinate 234,356, forward strand.
GGTCATCCTCATCACTGATCACCAGGTTGGGGCTGGGACCAGGGCCCGAGAGGGGCCGCGACTGCCCCTCATAAAGCACAAGGCCAGTGTTGCGGGTCACCACAGGTGCCAGGGTGTTCATGGGCTTCACCACAATCACGAAGGCAAAGGGCTCTGAGGCAGCACCCTCCGGGTCCAACACCTCCAGCTCGAGCTCAAAAAGCCGCTCCCGATCCGAGTCCTCCGTGGGCGGCTGGTAGGCGATGCGCAGCTCCCTCACATCCCGCTGGCTGAAGGAAGAGACGGGCAAGCTCCGGTCATCTGTGCTGACCATGTGGCCCTGGCTGGGGCCAAAGGGAGAGGTGATGTTGAAGAGCAGCAGGTCTGGTGGTGACTCGGCATCCTCAGCTGCCAGCATGTCAGGCGTGAGGGCGGTGAGGACAAACTGGTCCACCTCCATCATAAGCATGGCCAAGAAGCTGGGTTTGGGGGCCACGTTCTCAGTCCCAGCCCGGATCCGCACCAGCACCTGGAAGTACTCCCGCTTCAGCAGCGCCCCATCGCCCGCCGCCTCCCGCAGCTCTGCCACCAGCGGCACCAGGTCACGGTTGGGGGAGCCGCTGGCTGCCGTGTGCCGGTAGCGCAGCCCCAGGCGCAGGAACTCCTCGCAGTCCCACATCGAGGTGGGCACCGGGCCGCCCCCTGCCGCCTCCTCAGCTGCGGCCGCCGGCGGGTAGTTGATGATCTCTCCGTAGCGGGGCAGCCCGGCCAGCGGCGGCAGCAGGCCCACCCGGCAGCGCTGCCGGCCCGGCTCGAAGGCGAACTCCAGGCTGCGGGCGTCCAGCGGGTTGCTGGTGCCCCGCAGGCGCTCCACGGTGAGAGGCAGGTTGCGGGTGACGATCTCCAGCTGGGTGAAGAGCACCTCCACCTCCAGCACCAGGGGCAGCACCAGGGAGCGGCTCGGCGAGTCGTAGCGCAGCTGCAGCCGGACGCGGTCCCGCGCGGGGCTGCGGCCGCCCAGGTGGGAGTACTGCACCTCGCGGGCCCCGAAGTCGCAGGGGAAGCGCCTGGGGCTCAGGCGGCCCGGGCGCTGCCACGACGGCTCCTCGTCCAGCACGGTGAGGTGGCACCGGTC
>JANVCT010000023.1:272376-283796 GCA_026770115.1 Aviceda subcristata
CCGATCTGGTGAGCACTGCTCAGCAGTAACAAAAAACATCCCTGTGTTATCAACACTGCTTCCGGCACAAATCCAAAACACGGCCCCATACTAGCTACTATGGAGAAAATTAACTCTATCCCAGCCAAAACCAGCACACTCAGACAGAATTAGACTCCAACATTTATCTACAACCCAGACAAATACCAGCGTGCTTCACAGATGCCAAGAAGGTTCATCCCAGCATTCTTGAAATGGCTGAAAAAGTCCCATTGTTACAAGAAAAAATGTTCTTTTCCCTCAGGATGCTCAGATTTGAGGGAGAGGAATTTCAAGGCCTGGGAAGAAAGCAAGTGGGTGTATGTCAACAGCTTTGTTATAATCAATTATTTGCACTTCAAACCCTATCACATTCTTTCACCCCTAGTAATTAATGTGCTGTTTGATCCATGTTTCAATCTTTCTCCTCTGTCCGTGGCTCTTGATATCTCAGTTAATCTTGTAATAGGCTGCCATCACTTCACTTTGAAGATAAAATGATCATATTGACAAACACTGGACAGAAGTGAACTATTTAACAAAAAGTTCCTCTATTGTCTGAAATGGTTGCTTCAAAGTATAACCACTGAAAACAAAATGTAGGCCAGTTTCTGCATCTGATATACATTGTTTTATAACATGTCATGCTCAGAAGGCAACATTAATTTCTTAGCTGTATTCTTGTTTTTCTTTTTTTCTTGCCCTGCTACTTCCCCTCTCTCTTCCCTTATTTCCTATAGCTCTTGGTTTGTTTGCACTGATCTCAGATTTTCTTTGCACAGATCCCAGAAGTACAAATTTCTAGCACATAACAGGAGCTCCAACTGTTTTCAATAGTACTGATAATCTACTTAAGTGGGTTAATCCACCTCAAAGAAGGTAATTCTACCTTTCTGGAGAATTATCTAAGTAATGAGATTACTTCCTAGAGTGTCAGCAATTTGAGGGCCTCCACCATTGCTCTGTTTCTTATTTAGAAATAAAGACATTTTCTACCTGTGTTCTTTTAAAAATAAAAAGACTCAAATATTTACAGATTATATTCAAATGACTTAAATTTGTGTGTCTAGAGGTCAAGTTCTTAGTCTAAACTAATTGTCCAAAAGTCAACAGAGAGATAGACCAGCTGCAAAGAGTTATCCTATTAATCTTAGATGTTTATCTTAAGATAGGATAAATAGCTCTATAGAGATATAAGTCTCTGTTAACTGCAGAGGCTAACGTAATGAGTAGTTTAGACTAGATGACTAATTTCAGTTGATGAAGTTCAGAGAAATAACAGAATATCTCCCTGTGTGTCTCCTTGTCTCCTGCCCCCTGCACACTTGACTGCATTATTAAAATCCATTTTGGTATTTCCAGAGAAAAACTTTTAGCAACTCTATTGAGTTTACACGGCAAGGTTTTGGTAGTAGAGGGCTGCTGGGGTGATTTCTGTGAGAAGATACCAGAAGCTCCCCCCATGTCCCACAGACCCAATGCCAGCTGGCTCCAAGACGGACCCACTGCTGGCCAAAGCTGAGTCCATCAGCGACGGTGGTAGCGCCTCTGGGATAACATATTTAAGAAGGGGAAAAAACTGCTGCACAATAGCAACCAGAAGAGGAGTAAGAATATGTGAGAGCCCCAGCCCTGCAGCCCCCCAGGTCAGTGCAGGAGGGGGAGATGCTCCAGGCGCCAGAGCAGAGATTCCCCTGCAGCCCGTGGTGATGAAGACCATGGTGAGGCAGGCTGTCCCCCCCAGCCCAGGGAGGACCCCACGCTGAGCAAGTGGACATGCCCTGAAGGAAGCTGCAGCCTGTGGAGAGCCCACACTGGAGCAGGTTTTCTGACAGGACCTGTGATCCCATGGGGGACCCATACTGGAGCAATCCATTCCTGAAGGACTGCAGCCTGCGGAAAAGACTCATGTTGGAGCAGTTTGTGAAGGACTGTCTCCTGTAGGAGGGACCCCACGGTGGAGCAGGGGAAGAGTGCAGAGTCCTCCTCCCCCTGAGGAGGAAGGAGCGGCAGAGACAAGGTGTGAGGAACTGACCCCAACCCCCATTCCCTGTCCCCCTGCACTGCTGGGGGGAGGAGGGGGAGAAAAACAGGAGTGGGGTTGAGCTGGAAGGAGGGAGAGGTGGGGCAAAGGTGTGTTTTAGGTTTGTTCCTATTTCTCACTAGCCAACTCTTATTAATTGACATTAAATTAAATTAATTTTCCCAAGTCGAGTCTGTTTTGCCTGTGATGGTAATAGCTCTGTAATCTTCCCGTCCTTATTTCAACCCACAAGTTTTTCATCATATTTTCTCCCCTGTCCTGTTGATGCAGGAGGAGTGATAAAGTGGCTTGGTGGGCACCTGACAGCCAGTCAATGTCAATCCACCACAGTAACTCGGTTGATTTTCTTCCATTGATAGTGGCCATCATAAGTGAGCCAGCATTTATCTGTGGTAGCCACACATTGCTATCTGATCTCAGGGGGACAACCTCATGTATGCAGAGAAGAAATATTCTTTCAGATACTCTAGTGTAGTTCTGCAAGTGAGGAAAATATTTGTTCTTTACTGATGATACTCCTAAGTTCTTGGTGAAATCTAAGGAGAATTCAAAAAGTATCCAGTAAGGTCTGTAGGTTGCATTTCTTGCTGACAAATGATTTCAGAAAACTACAATATAGTTGGAGAAAGCTGATAATCTGAGAGAACTGTTATAAAAAGCTGAACTGAATGTTTCTTTTAGACCTTATCACCAAACCCAGACTTTTAACACTAAAACTGACAATACCACTCCTTCAATTTTTCTTGAAAGTCTTCCAAATAATTACTTCATAGCCAATATTATATTTCACTACCTCATCTTTTCATGCTTGTTCTGAAATACTTGCAAAAAGCATGCTTTACCATATATTATTATCTGATGATATACTTAATAAGTGACATGCCAGTGTGGTGCCTAATGCAGGGTAAGCAGGTACTTGCTTGAATGAGCTTTCTCCACATGCCTGCTAAATAATGGAATGCAGATGGCCCTTTGCTTCTCCCCGACAGGCTGCAGCTCTCTTATCCTTGCACTTCATGTAAAGGCATGGATGCACATGAGACGGAGCAGGCAAAATACACTGCCCTAAGTAACTATGCACTTAATAACACAAAATCCTAGAATTATGAGCCTTGGCTCCTGAACACCACATTGCTAGAAAGATACTGAGCAGCTGAAGATTTGTCAGAAGAGCAATATAAAAATGATGAAGAGAGAGAGCTGTTTCATGGTGAAACACCAGAAGAAATCTGAATAGTTTGGCTAAGGAATGACTTAACAGTAGGACATGATAAACAACTCAAAATATCTAAATGTTGCTAATATAAAAAAAGGTAGAAGAATTGCTATGGTGATATAGAAGATAACTGAAAGTAAAAGCATGAATTTAGAAAAAGGAGCAGGTAGGCAGCCAGCTTTAGTATTCCTGTCAGTAAGTTTTGCTCAGGTATGCCTCAGTCTTCAAAAGCCACAAAAATAGAGTGAAAAACAAACCCTAAATTGTATTTAATTTGTAAATTCTTTAGTTACCAAGATCCCCTAAGATGGAAAATAAAATAAACTTGGAAATTGCAAAACTCAAATATGTATTCTACACGTTATACCCCACCCAGCTTTCCATTTAAGTTTTATGAAGTGGTTAGTACAATTTCAAAAATTCAAGACAGTAAATCAGGAAGCAGATGAACACAGCAAGGAGACATGGGGTATGAGGGCAGAACTGAAGATTGGAATTTCAGACAAGGCATAACGTGTGGACGATGCTTTAGGATTATCATGGATGAATTAGGTTATTTATCTTCTGAACTTATGTAAAGAAGGAAGAAGCAAACACCGTAGCTTTGAAGTCTACAATAGTCAAAAGAGGAAGTAGAGGAGAAGAAATAAGAAACGAACAATGGATTATTTAAGGTGATACATCAGATGTAGATTATTATTGATTTATATTATATTTGCGTTCAGTGAGGTGACAACACAAGTGTACACAAGACTATGGAGATGAGAGGGAAATTTTGTCCATAAAGGCAGATTTAGGATTCATTGTGACTGGTAGCACAATGCTGACAAAATGGATAGATTACTGTACCTCAAAGAAAAATCAGAGGAAGAGCCTAAACAGTTGTTTAACTAGTTTTGCTGAACGTATTTGAGTACTTTTATTAGCTAGTAGAAAATCATCTGGTCTGCCAGAGCAGGAAAGCTGGTAGTATAAACACTTTGAACAAAGCATCAAACATTACTTGTCAACACTACAATAAAGTTCTCTAGTCAAGAATATTATTTTGGTAGTTAGTTAATATGAACAAAACATCTGGATATAGACGGCAGCTGAATATTAAAAATGCAAACTGCCGAATTCTTAAAAAATGAACAGAATTTTGTTCACTATGCAGACCATTACTTTTGAAAATTTATTTTTATATAAAAAGTTCTTCAAACCCTAAACATTGTTTGAATTTTAGTAGACTTGTTATAACATGCAAGTATCTTAACTATACCTTCTGCCAGCACACTAGCAACACTGCCCTTTACAGACAAGATTAACCAGTTTCACCTGGCTCCCTTCACCTCTGTCCTCTCTCTGTGGCATGTGTAAGCAAGTCATCCCACCAGTACTTCTCACCCCGTGTGCTTCTCCTCCTTCACCATTCTCTAAACTTTGGTAGCATGAGAAAGATCATCATTGCCTTCCATAAACCCAATCCATTCAGTTTGCTTCTAGTATAGCCTGTTATAATCAAGGTTAGGGTGCTGCTACAGAGAAAGCACTTTGCCCTTCAGTTCTACCTAGGAGTGAGATAGAGAAGAAAATGCAGCTAAGGAGTGATAAAACTGAGCTTACGTGATTGATAGCCAAGATGGACAGCACCAGTTAAACATAATGCGCATAGATAAAGTACACATCGTTATGTTTACCAAGATGACTGACTGAACTCTTATGGATAATAAATACATTTACTGATATTAGGACAGGATTATACATCTACTAATCCCAAACAAGATGATTTATTCATAATGATTCATTAAAAAAATTTATATGGGATGAGTGAGTCGTAATACGTTAGATCCTATCTCTGGATAGATTTCCCGAAATCTGCCTAACTCAAATTCCTAAGACTAATAAAGGGGCACTGACTCCCCACACTTAGATTATTTTATCTGGTAGAAAAAATAAAGGTTTTTCAACTGTGTGCTTTCAGGCCTTTCTATTGCAAATGTTAGACAGTCTTTGATGCCACCTTCTGGTTTTAGTAAATATACATAGCTCCACACCAGCTAAGCCACACACTGTAGCTGTCAAGCTGACATACATAAAAATCTTAACAAATTTCCATGGTTGTTGTGCATATAATGGAGCAGTAGGTTTCTAACTATTCCCTTTGTTTTTGTCACCCTTTGTCCCCTGAATAGAAAGTGTCCTTCTCACAGCCCGCAAACACAGACAACCAGAGAGAAAAACCCCATGACTTCAGCAGTCAACTCAAAACAGAATGCATGAAGAGTTTAAACTTCACTAACTAAGCTCTGAAATGCATCTGCATGACAAAAATCTGTGGTTCTTCTGCAGACAAGCATTTACATGTATTAGAAACAAATAACCACACGCTTCTTCCATGTCTGCATGTGAGCAATGTTTTCTTAATATGGACTTTATTTTGAAGATAATATTTAAGCAGATAAGCTAAAAATGTTGTATTTAATCAACTGTAAGTGCCAGAGGCAGTCACCTCTAACTGTTATATGAAGATGGAGAAGAAGATATCACAGGGGTGTCTCACAACTCTGTAATTCACTGATCTGGACAGTAGTCAGTTGCTATGTTTGTAATTCCTACTACATGAATAAATTTAGTGTGTAGCATATGCATTTTAAAGTTTGGGGTTTTTTTATTGGTCTTGCTTTGCTTTATGCCAAAATACTAATTTCTAGTAAAAAAACCCCCAGATCTTCTGTTCTTAGCTGAAGAATTTGCACTAACAAATGGTGTGTTTTGCTGCTTTAAACTGTCCCTGATCCGAGCAGCAACACATGCCCAAAGCACTCAAAGTCTGGGCTCCTGATCCTGATGCTCTGGCTTATGCTGTGCTTCTGGAGGACTGGAAGCAGAGTGTTACTCCCTGCACTATGTGGATGTGGCATTATGCCAAATCTACCAATTGCCAACCTGGTTTTCTACTGAAGGCACAACTTACTACTGTTGTGATTCAGCTTGCAAGACAACCCAGGGTTGGTTGATTCATTGAACAGTGTATTGCTGTTGCTTATTACTGTTCTGCGAGCTAGTCACTAGACTGCTTCCACAGCCCAGAGAAGAGCTACTATAAAACCCACCAGACAGACCATAGAAAAAGCTATAAAATACTACTTCTGCAAACTATGTGAGAGTTCCTTTTATCCTATGGCTTTTCAAAATTCAAATGTGGGAAAGCTGTAGTTTATTTGATTCACTCTCTGCACACAAGGAAATATATCTGTTTCATAAGAAAATAGTTTGGCACTATGTAACTTTCCAAAGTCATCACAGAAAACTGTAAATAAAACTTGCTTAAATTGCCTTTCTTTATATTCAGGCTTATCATACTAAAAACACTTCTCACGTTACTAAGAAGCTTAGAGTAACATAGGCATCCCTGTGTTTGTTTCTGCATTCTGCACTTTTTCCAGGACTATCAAACTGAATTTCTCTTTTTTGTATACCACATCTTAACCCTTGAGAGGAGGGGGCTTTGAGAGTTGTCAGGGGCTTCTGCTGTTCTTTCTCTATTACATGTTCTTCTTCTAATGTCATGAAAGAAAAAAACAATCCCACAGAGCCATCATGCAGTATATATAATACATTATATATGTGCTATTGTTAGATGACTTGGGTTATGACCAATGTTGCTGATACCCTCATGAGAAATGAGAGCTGGAAATACAGACAGCAGTGTCTCAGGAAATTCTTGTCTGGGAACTTAATGTCTGAACACACTGAGCTGGAAGAAATTCATTGTGAGTTGCCACAAATGCCTACCTACAGGGAGAGTGTATAAAAAAGCCTGCTTACTAGTTCTGGGATTAAGACACGTCTCAGGAAAGAAAAGGAGGTCAGAAGTAAAGATGGTAGGTAGGAGTTAGATGGCTCATTATTTCACTGGCCAGATGCACCATTCAGTTGACTTCTTGGGACATAGGTGAAACTCACCCAAAAGTAGGTTCCAGCTGAATTTCCACAGCTGAGGAGATTTCATTAACACAGACAGACGCTGAAAATCTGGTTTGGTTGCAGGACACTGTCTCCACTGTTGGTTTTTTTCTTTTCCTTCTCCTTTAGGACCCTGATAAGCCTCCATGTCAGTCTTTTGGATGGAGGGAGGTAAATGAACATGCCTATGGTCAAAGGAAAGGAAGGGTGAGTTGAGCTTTTGTAGTCTTGCAACACCAGCAGTGGAATGTGGCCTAAAACTTTGAAATTATTTGCTAATATTAGTATTTCTGTAAGCAAGACATAAGTTTACATCCATTATTTGGGGATAAGAAAGTTGAAGTGAAAAGCTGTAAAAGCATTTGTCTATTTGAAGGGAAAACTTTTCCCAATAATTTTGGCTCCTACTTTATAATTAAATAACTACTCCAATTTAAGCTAATTGCTTATCCATCCCTCTGTGATATCCCTAGATGAGTCAGCTGCTAACTTGTTCAAAAGGAACAAAGCAATGCCACATGATTTTTGGAAAATATATACCTTTAAGGGTATAATTCTAGTGTGTTTTTCACCTTGTGAAGCCAATCCTAAGCCTTCAGGGTGAGTGTAAAAGGCTACTCAAATGCAAATAGTCTTTTAGAGAGCAAATGCAAGAAACAGGAGGCCAGAGAAACAGGTTCTGGAAATGTTCTAAAGAGCAGATATGCAGAGGTGTACTGCTGACATCTACAAAATGAAATGTGCAAAGCATTTAGTGCTGTACATCATTCAGAAGCATGCAGACTAATATGAGATGTCTTTTCCTGTCAGGCTTTTTCTCCTTTTGAATCTTATGATGTTCCTCAAAGATATTTGCCTGAGAGTATATTTTCTGGCATTACTGAGCATCAGACACAGAAGCAGGAGGAACTGTAAGGAATAAAACGAGAAAAATAAAAAAGTATTTCACTGTTGGGCCTAAGTCCTTCTTCAGAAACACATGCTTAATAACAAAATACCAAAGAAACCATGGTGTTATGGGAGTTACCAGCTACATATTAAATTGCCAAATGCTTCACTTACTGGCTCTCAGTCCTTTTGATTTCCCCAGGCATGCTGTGGGAGAGCAGGGGAGTACTTCCAGAAGACTGAATTCTTGGCTGAATGTGGCTGAAGAGAGGTCAGACCACGATAATGTAAATGTAAATTGTTAGTGTCAGTTTTTAATTGCTTTTCACCAATAAAGTTTTGGGGTTTTAAAATCTAGAGATAAAATGTAATATACCCTTACTCAGCCAAATAAAATTGAGATCAAGAAGTCTAACAGTTAAAGAGGGAGTTAACATATTACTTCAAAAAACCCACGGTAACTCACATAAGAAATTATTTTTTTTAATCTCACAGCTATGTCATTAGCTGAAATCGATTATTCAAATTTTTCTACTCAGTTTTTGAGTCAGGACTACCATGAAATGCATACCTTTCTTTGATGAAACTGTTATAAAAGGTGTATGTGTTTAATTTACCTTATTTTGTATCTATCTAGTCACTTTAAAAATACCTGCACTGCATATACCAACTTCCTTAAGGGGTTAGTGAGAGCAAGGATAGTTTGACAAAAACCTATGAGCCAAAACTTGACTATAAATTTCATGACCTAATTTCTGTACTGTGGAAGGGTCAAAAATACCCTTGGAACCAAAGGAGTTGGGCCAACTTGCACCAGCAATAACTGGGTACCATTCCTCTAGTCAGGTAGATACATTTGGTTTGTTACAGAGCAGCAATGTGAAAAGAGGGAGCATAATGCTCTTGGCATTGTTTTAACTGGCTGCTAGAGCTGCTGCTGCTCAGCTGCAGAATCGTGACTCAACACTGGGCTTGTACCAGGTTACGGCAAAACACAGCTTGAACATGGCCTAATTGCTCTCTGATCATTATAGCACATGAAACTGCAGTTTGCCTTGCAATTTTCAAGTATCTTTGTAAGATGAAACCCCAACACTTTAATCTTTCTTCTGCTGTATTACAACTCTCAGGTTTGACTGTCAAGCTTGAGTGCTGTGGTGTGGGCAGACAATTGCTGGATGACAATTTTGATACTGATGTCCACATTAGCGAGCACAGAAGGACCCAGGCAAAGCACACTAAGCAAGCCGTTTCAGGCAGAGGATTGTTTTTGGTAATCCATGGCAATCACTTTCCAGACTACTCTTGAGTGCCAGGCCCTGGGGATTTGGGCTGGGTGCTGCTAAGATGGTGGCTGTAACATGTGGGACAAGTGACGTGCTACATGTGGGACAGATACTGTTCAGTGAGGAATGTGCACTCCCAGCTACTGCTGTTACAATTTTCTTTATCCTTCCAAGGAGCAGCAAACTCAGCGCTCCCCAGCCTATCCCTCACGTTTCTGCCTCTGCAAAGCCTCTTTCCCTTAATTCTTCCTTTCCATTAACGGCCCCAGCTGAAGGAGTTAATGTCTCAAACACTGTGGTGGGCCAAGTTCCGCTGGGCCGGCGCTCCGCCTACCAACCAACCAGCCGGCAACCAATCCAACGCAGGCAGGTGAGAAGTCGGCTGGTAACAGGGTGGGCGGTTCTGTGAGCTGATAGGCTGAGCGGGGCAGCTCACCATATATGGCCGAAGGGCCAAGAAGGGTGGTACCTGCAGGGAGGGAGAAGTCACTGCCTGAACAGTCCCTGAGCCTGCTGACCCGTTTCCAAAAGGTTCTGGAAGCACTAACTGTGCATGACACCTAATTAACCTAATGAGTTTGAGGGCCTGCCTGAAGGAGGGGCAAGGAGGTGATTGATACAAGGACATAAACTGAAGCCCCCCATGTGTGTGCCCACCGGAACTGGACCCCTTGGCTGACTGGACCCCTCGGCTGACTGAATCAATGCTGGACCCAGGACTGGTGAAATCTTTCTCTTCTCTCTCTTGTCCTTTACTTTTTCCATAATCCCCACACCTCATCCCTTTAGACATAAAGCGTTGATGAAGTCTGGGACTAGGAATGGATCCAGCTGCCCTTGGGCTCCTTCTCTGAGAAGGAGTCTAGAAAGTGAGGAGTCTGCTCTGAACCTCGTGACTCAACGGGAGGGCTCTCCTTATTGTCTTCCCCGAAATGATCCCCAAATAAGCAAGGCTTGTAGTTATATGTTTGGTGATGTAGGGTTAGCACATGTTACACAGGTTACTGGCATAGTTTCCTGCCAATTCTAGTTGTGAGCATAGCAGTTTTTTTGTGGTGAGCATGCTAATTCTTGTTGTGAGTGAATAAAAGTTGAGTTTTGTGAGTTAAAGGATCCCTGGTGTCATTTCACCTTAATCCTGATCCGGGAATCGGCAAACCTGAGTTGTTGTCGTGAGAAATTGGGATGTGACACCAGCCTTCTATTCTTGAAGAAGCAAAATTTGTTTTTCCCTACCTACTTGAAGCTCTGAGATGGCCACAGCTGTGCCCAGCTAGTGAACCTCACAGAGTTGCTGAGATTACTAGTGCAGGCCCAGTGCTGAGTGAACCTGGTGTACAGCTTTCAGAGGAGAACTGGATTTTATTTAGTCAGCTAAGAGCATGGGCAGAACAAGCTCCCTTCTCTGCCTAGGTGTGTAGAAATCCCCAAGTTCTACCTCTGTGAAGGAAAGAGCTATTCAAATGAAGGGTAGGGTGTAGGTAGAAGAGAAGAAGGCAAGGTGAAGGAGTTCAATGCAGCAGGATGAAGAATTCTTTTGAAGATAAAATAAGAACTAAGACCTAGGAGAGATGAGGAGATATTTTTTCAGAGATTTAAAGAGAAAATCCAATCTAGAGGATGAGACGTTTGAAATTTGACTTGCATCTGAGAGAGTGTATTAGGTTTGTGTGGCAAGGTTTTGGTAGCGGAGGGGTTACAGGGGTGGCTTCTGTGAGAAGCTGCTAGAAGCATCCCCTATGTCCAACAGAGCCAATACCAGCTGGCTCTAAGATGGACCTGCTGCCGGCCAAGACCAAGCCCATCAGCGATAGTAGTAGTGCCTCTGGGATAACATATTTAAAATGGGGAAAAAAACCTGCTGCACAACAGCAACCAGAAGAGAGGTAAAAATATGTGAGAGAAACAGCCCTGCAGCCCCCCAGGTCAGTGCAGAAGGAGGAGGAGGAGATGCTCCAGGCGCCAGAGCAGAGATTCCCCTGCAGCCCGTGGTGATGAAGACCATGGTGAGGCAGGCTGT
>JANVCT010000023.1:286415-310874 GCA_026770115.1 Aviceda subcristata
GTTCATTTTACACTGAAATCTTTGATGTGTCCATCCTTATGTAATTCTACTTTTAAAAAAATAATTTTTGTGAATTTAGATGAAAGGAAAAGTATTAAATGCTGTAAGTGGCTTTTGGTAGCAATTCAATATATGCTATTATGCTGAACTGATTTAAAGACTAAATATGCCTTGCAGTGGTATGAACTGATCTCACCTGAACAATTCAGAGAAGCTGGTACTGCCATACTATGTTAAACAAGGTGCTTTTGAAAAAGGCTGTGCTTTTCTTCAAGTCCTGAAAAAGACTGATTATAGGGAATCTACACATGGTTAAGAGGAATTGTTGTATCCAGCTATTCAGCAATAGCTCAGTAATCTTGGTAACAAAATTGTGACTTACTTCTAATCCCCATGGTCACATTTGGACTCACTCACTGGGCATATTAGTGTTGAGAAGGAGACTACGGTGTGGTCATTTATGGAAATAACTGCAGTGTCTTGGAGGGTCTTCTTGTTGCTGCAGTTCACATTAAGACATCCTTGGCAAGGATTTGGCTCATATTGGTGTAAAGAAATTATCAAAGGTTTACAATATCTTCTTTGCAAATAGGTCTATGGTGGTGATTAACAAGCAGACCTTCATTTTATCCGTTGGAAGTGTCTTGTCTTGTCCTATCATTTAGCAGGAGTTTTCAGAGAAAGGAATAACTCAGTTCAGATCTGGGCTACAGACACGCATGCTGAGACTCAGGATGCAGGTTCATGACCAGTGTAAGCCAGTCAAAGATTACAAGGCACCTGAAAGTGTCATATTTCTTCTCCCTCTTCTGTTTTGTGTTCCTGCACCTCTTCACTCTGCTGTAGCAGTGCCTGGCTGCAGAGTCAGTGAATCGGCTCACTTTTCTCTCCTTTTTAACCAGATCAGTGATCTGGTCCATCTCACCATGGCAGCACCATCATTAACACTAACACAAAGGAGTCAACAGGGATGTGTGGTCTAGGGCAGGACAGCTTCTTCCAGCAACAGCATGGTTTCCATCTTCAGACATACAAAGGAACTAATGTAGTCTGACATTTCCAAACTTAATTCTTAAGGACATCATTCTTAAGATCTAGGCTTAGAAAAGCACCGAAGACTCAGGTAGCAATGAATGTGCATGTATAAAATACCAAAGAGAGGAGAGCTACACGTCAGAGAAATGGCATAAACTGTAACTTAGGATAAATGTCCTCCACACTGCTGGCTGTCAATGCCTGTCATGGACACAAGTATCCCAGTGTGACTGAGACAGAAAAAATACCACATCTGCTTCCAGTGGCCTAGGCAAACCCTGTGATCTCATCTCCAGTATGGTGTTTGCAAAGGTAGAACTAAATACAGGTCTGCAAAGCCCCTCGTCCCCTTCTGATACAAGTGTAGATGAAAGGAAGTTACGTGGGGAAAGCTTATAAGAAAGGCAAAGCACAAAGATTATCTTCTGTTTCAGAGATGAGCAGTTATTTATAGCACAGATACACACCATCAAAAACTTCTGGATTAGTGAATGAAAGTCTAATATGAGAGAAGTTCTTCTCCTTGTTATATAATGTGAAAGAGTGGATTTCAAGGCTCACATACCTGAAGTGATTCCTAGACCCTGGAAGAGCTGTGAAATACGGCTTCCTGCACTCTCCTGTTAAACTTTTTCTGTCTAGAATGTGTAAGATGCAGAAAACACCATGTTATCTCACCTTGTAGCAGTCTCTAACTACTGCAGCAGGGTTTGTGATACCATGCTTTCCCCTGGTGATAGTGGTGTCGGATGCAGCTTCTAGAACCTGATTAGACTGGTCTCCTCCTTTGCTGTGGAGGTCTCTGTGTCCCAGACAGAACAGTGCCCAGGGCTGCAGACAAGCTCAGCTTCCTCTTTCTTCCTGCACATGAATACCCCAGTTCTCCCCCAAAAGTGCAGCTTCACTACTTCCAGTTCAAAACTGAAATGCAACTTTGGGACAACATGTTTCTCCAAACCCGCTCAATGAAGGATAAGCTATGAGTCTCAGGAGCAGAAACAGTACTTAAAATAGAAGGCAACAATCTCTTGGGGATATATTTAATGATAGAGTCTGTGAGCTGTCTAGCAATTGCTCAGTAACCCTCACAGCAGGGAAATTTAAAAAGAAGAAATAAAGAGAAAATAATATTGTGTTTGATACAGTGTCTTCAGAATCGATATAATTTTCCTAGCATGAGATTTGCTTCAGATGAAAGTTGTTTCTCTCCCTTCTGTTCTGATAAGGTCACTTGTGTGAAGTTAGGCTTCTTGGTGATCACACACACCAGCTGCACTCTGTCACAAGGCTTCTCATGAAGAAAATTTCTGACATTTCACTTCTGCAGCAATCAGCTGGGATATAACTTATGGTTTCACATTTGGCATGGACTAAAAGAAAAAGAGCTATTGTCCACACTCTATATTTTGCTTTACTGAAAATTTTCCTTCTAGAAAATAGAGACTATATTGCATATAGTTTCAAACATGAACGGAAGATTTGCATCAGTCACTAGAGCTTTAAGCAAGTTTTAAAATACAATTTTTCAATTGCAAAATATTTTTTGTTATAGATGTTGGAGAAACCTGTGCTATATTAATTTATCTGGCTGAATTTGTTGGGGAAAAATAACCAAAGCACCCAGAGGTGATGTTTTTTTCTTCCTAGGTAGGAGATTTCTTAAGGGCAGGAACACCACAGGGTGTTCCAAGTCTCTGGTACAATGAATAAAATCACTGTCTGTGACAAATGTAATGCTGTGCAGGCACACAGCAGGTAGAGATCATTTTGTGTAATGCTCTTGTTTGCACCTGTGGTAAAATTTTGGACTGTGGCTGTACAGAGGCAAACAAGTGCCAGTGGCTCACAATACCTTTGCTGCCAATTATCCCTAACTACTTAAATGGTCTATATTTTTTCTGTAGTGTCCTGAATTGTGGCTATTCAATGTGTTCCTCTTTGTGCAGATACACACACCAATTTTGCTATAGTTCCCTTAGGTGCAGTGCCTGTACCCTTGTAGCTCTGATTTGGTTATGCCACCTTAGGTATAGCTTTGTGAAAAGGCTTTGTTTAAATCACAAACAGAAGAGGTGAGTTACTCCAAGTAGATAACCCTGACTTCTCTCTGAAGCACAGATAGGACCGTTTTAGAAGCTCTTATCTATTAATCTCCTATCTTTGGATCTCGTCTTCTCTGATGGTCCTTTTCCCAGAGACATGACCTCCTTTGTGACCTAATAAAAATGTAAGGAAGCATTTGAAACTGCTGCAAACCAACTCTTAAGATGGGAAAGTACACATTTGATCAAAAGAAACAGAACAGGTAGATCTAGCTGTGATAAACCATCACAACCCAGTTTTCAGATAGTTTGTGTAAATACCCCTCATCTACAGAACAAAGACAGTGTTAGTGATAGTAATAGGTGGCTGAAAACCAACACTGCCAAGGTTTTTTTCTCCTTATTCTCCCCAGCACTGATTAGTTGGTGTGCATTCCTGTACAGTCTACTTGGAAGATTTAAATTACACAGTGTTTGCTAAACCTGACACTTGGCTAAAGAAGTACTTAACAGAACTAATACAAGGACTAGTGATCAAATGACAGTCTTGAAAAAGTGTCATTATCTATTTGATGAGTGACAATTTAAGCCTCATTTTGCTGCTGGTCCCTTTTGAAGAACTGAGGCTCCAAAAACATAGTTCATAACTTGACCATATCCTAAGAGCTGTTAATTAATTGTTCATGTAGGCATGGGATTTTAAAATATCACTCCCCTTCAAGTTAAGTGCAAAAAAAGGCACCATTCCTTTGATGCGAGGAAGTGTGTGACTCACAAAGATAATGTTGTAGTTACATGGCGATAAGGAAAGGTCACCACTGCAGACTCCTTGTCATGTGTAGGAAATTTTACTGGAAATAAACATTTTGATCCTGAAGAAAAGATTGGTTATGGGTGGCAAATGTGGCACTATAATACTGATCTTTGTTATGTCTTCAAGAACAGAGAAAGGATTAATTTTTGATCAGTCGAGGTGTAGGAAGAATCTGTAATTCTCCACCATTCCCTCTAAGTCATTAGTGCCTGCCTTTGGGCAGCTGACTTCTGACCATAGGATATTGCTGTATGTATGGAAGCAAGGAGTAATCCTCTGTAAACTCCAGCCATTCAAATGTTTTCTAGCCTAAAATCACATGCAAAGCTAGAACTAAGCCAGAGTAGGCATAGTTGGTCCTTGATAGCAGGTTTCCTTCTAAGCTGCAGCAGGAACAAAACGTGGCTGTTCAATAAGCAGTAGCCTCCCTTCTGAGTCACTATTAAAACTAAAACTGGAGTTGTGGATAACAGGGTTTTTTTTGTTAGCCTCACTATCATTTCTATATAGCAATTAGGACTCTTGGAAAAATATTGACAAGTTAGAGATAATACTCTGGCCAAATTCCAGCTATTTCCCCTTTTGTTTGGGGGTGCAAGAACAGAGAGATAGGAGAAGAGGTAGAGAAAAGCTCCAATTAAAAGCAACGTTTTTAAGGCCTTTCTTAAGGCCCTACAAATGCTGGCAAGAAAAACTTGCAGTGTGAGGAGCTCCTTGTATCTGCAGTACTACTTCAATGCCCTCCTTTACCTTAGTTACTGAAATTTGCCATTGCTCTGATCCTCCTGGAAACATTGAGAACAGGCTGAGGATTGCCTCCACCACCTCTCATCATCAGCACTGTTTTGTAGACCATCATCTGCCTATCAAGGAGCTGTCTCCATTTTATACTCAAGGCAAAAAACTGTCTTGGTGAACAGATGATGTTATGCCTCTGCAGTGCCAAACCTAATTGGGTCCCAGTCTGGTGCTTCCAAGAAACGCTGGTGGTGAGCAGCCTTGCACCACAAAACCCAGGCCACCGTGAAGTTTTCATTCCTTCTAACTGAACTCTGCAGTCAGAACATGAAGCTCATGCGCAACTTGCCTGAGGAAGGCAAATGCCATGGGGAAGGGTAAGAAGGCACGACCACGTGAATGTATCACTTCAGCCTGAGGAGCAGTCTCTCCTGTCCGAAGAAATGCACTGTTGCACAAGGCAGATGCATTTTGTTTTTTTCTCATCATTTCACGCAGCTACTTGGGTGACATGCTCAAAACACAACGTAGCTATCAGATTTATTATTTGACTTTATAATATTTTTTTCCCCTCTAGAAAGTATTTTCACTGTTCTATTTGTGGCATTTTAAAGATGGTACGTGTGAACCTAAAATGATATAAACAGTTTTCTGTCTCAACAGTGCCCCATTGCAGAGCATAGGCAAACACTACTGAAGCTCTTTCAGCTTGGTTTCTTAAAATAATTTCACTTTAGCGTTGCGGTATCTATTTTCAGGGGCATGAGAGCAGGCTGTCCCTACTTGGTCAGAGGCCACGACTTCAAAACATAGAAAGATACTTCCCTCTGCTGGTCATGTTTATAAAATGGTGTCCTCTTCAGTAAAATAGATGTTAAAAAATAAACAAGTGGTTGTCTTCTGTGTTTGACCCTGTAGGGTTCAGGTAAATAATCACAGCATTTAGCTTTGTGCATCTAAATTTAGATGTTCCCACATGCATCTACCTTTCTCCAACAGCTACGTGAAGAACCAGGCTCCCTAACATCAGCTATTGTAGTTGGATGCTTCATGTAGGTAGTGCAACTGCCATCCTATAGCTCCAAATACTTCAGCTGGTAGTCAGCATCATGAGATATTTCAGGCCCATATAAATATCACTGAACAATTTTATTGGTTTGCATCATTATTTGCAAACATAAGGTGGACATTGGGCTTACCTTAGAAACATAATTCTCTGTAGTCAAGATTACTGTATTGAGGGAAATACTGGGAAACTGGGACATGATTTCTACGACACATCACTAGGTTATGAGGAAGATGTGTTTCTAGGTTGTATTTTGGACTATTTGCAATTCATTGTTGGGAAACTATTCCAAAGTGTTCTCTCTGGACCTCCAGTTTATTTAGTAAGTAATTGCTTCACAGGCATGTTAGAAAGGGCTAGATCAGCAGTTTAGTCAGGTGTTAAATATGGGTATTTTCTTGAATGACAGTTATTCTCATGCTGAGGGAAAACAGTGAAGAGCGACAAAAGTGTTTGCAAACAAGAACCTGGTTAAGACCTGAAAGAGTTTTGAGACCACTATAATTTTGGCATATTTTTTCAGTAGAATAATTTGCATTGCTGTTCATGTAAGAAGAGTTTAGACGATCTAGTGGTTTAGCAGCTAGGATTCACTGTATTTCTCCATACTAAATGCATATTTTTAAAAATTTTTTGCTCATGTCATCAGTTTATTTATAAAGGTTGTATTATCTAGGCTGACTGGGGATTTTGATATAGTATAAGGATTTACATTTTTATGAGTGCTCAATAACTATTATTGCTTAGCATTTTGTAGAGAAGCTGAGTTTGTGGTATGCTTCAGCAATTTATATTGTGGTCCACAGATGGAAGAAATATTGAGGCAATAGAAGGGAATCAGACTCTCCATTTGATGTTGATTACCCAGATAGTCCTGTGTCCCAACAACTTGCTGCTATCCAGGTTGACTAATTTATGATCATTACTTCACAAATTAAAGCACTATCCAAAAATAGCATAGCTGTTTATCACCTCTATTACTTTTGCATTTATTGCAATATCATCTAGGAGTTCTGCCAAGGAAAATTGTGCTCCTGTTTTATTGTGCTACACCTACAATTCAGGCTTTGTTTCATTATGATATACCCAGAAAAAGTATTATCCCCACTGTTTTTAGAAAACTATTTCTCATTTCAGTACCAACCCCAGTTCTCAGGTTCCTAAAAAGATTGAACTGCAGTTCTGCTAGGTCATTGTTGGTTTTCTTCCCCACAGATTACTTCAGTCCATGAATCCCAATTCTTTGACATAATTACATTAAAAATCAGGTTCCCTCTTTATCTTGGACACTAGTATATTGACCTTGTTCTTTTGTGTCTGTTAATTGATAGCTGTAGAGCTAAGCATCTTTGTCTCTCTATAATCACAATTGAATTGAGATAAATTTATAAATTTATCAATTCATAAACTCTTAATCATACTTATTTACTTGTTATATGATAACATCAGATAGCAAAAAGATGGCTAGAAGTTTTATTTCCTGAAATGCTACTTAAGTAGAGTGAATAATTATAATTAAAAGAAAAAAGAAAAAAAGAAAAATGTGAATCCTTCTTTTAATTTTTTATTTAAGAGAAAATGACCAGCACTATGAATGTGCATCTGTAATCCACATTAAGAGTGAATTAAAATGTTAATTTTCCAAAGAAAGAGATAATAAAAATTCTTAAGCAGTATGTTATGACTTTGAACACCACTAATACATTTCAAGTAAAAATCTATAAAAAATTAATTTCTCTTTGAACTGAATAGAAAGTGTGGGATTTTTAAATAAAAACAGAATTGTTGGAGATCACAAATCCTTATCTAAATATGTATGTAGTTGTACAAGCTTATAAAAGAAATGTATTTTGAATGTTATCTGAAAGAGCTTTCCTGTGTTTTTCCCTAGAACCGTTTATTTTCAAGCAAAATTACTGTTTTTGTAGATTAAGGAAACAACAAAAGTATCCATGGCAGGGAGACAGAGAGAGATAACAGCATATGCCATCTTTTTGGTTCTGACTCACAGCTTCACAGGAGGCAGACTCTGCAAACATTTTTAAATGGAATGAGCCTATAGTAAAACTTTACCAGCCCCTCTGTGTAACAAAAGTCTCAATCTCAGAAAAAGCAGGGAGACTTGAATACAAAACTAATTTCCCACCTTGTAAAAATCCCTATTTGTAGAAATGGGCTCGTTAGTCTCTGTCAAGACACAATTCACAGAGACAGCTCTAGTCTGTCTGTCTCAGGGGGAGGATTGTAAAAGAGTTGGGAGTTCATATGTGACATTATAAGCTAGTTCTAGATGACATTCAGTACTGGTTTAAAACATATAATTTTCCTATAACTATTGACTTTGCTCTTAAATATGCAGTAGTGACCATACTAATTGATCCTACTGAACATCTGCTAGAACAGGAATAAGCATCTCTAGACTAAACCAAAATAAAAGTTGCTGAGTGCTGGTTTGTCTTCACTTTCTTCCAGCCTAAAAGTACATCACAGTCTAACCAGTCCTCACATCTTGCACTGTGTTCTTTTGCATCTCCTTTTTGTCTCTTCTAACTGTTTTCAGATTTTTTTTTAAGCTGTGAGCTGCCTTCTGCAAAGGCAGTCATGCCTGAACCTTGAGGAGAAGAGGGAGATGTCCCTCTGTAATGTGCCATCTCTGCTGAGAAGCATGTTGACCTCTATATCTATGGTACTAAAAGACAAAAATGCCCTTTTGAGTTTGTTTTCTGTGCGTTCCCTCAGGAGTCTGAGTTGAGGTTTTTGCCTTTCCTGGAAAACAAAGAAATTTGGATGCCTGATGGGGGCCTGGTTCCTCTCTAGTGTCCTGACCAGAGCACAAGTATGCCCTCACATGGGATGCGCGGTCTCGTGCCATCCCTCATTATGGGTCACATCTCACAGTTCACTTTGTCTCTGACAGAGCACAGAGTACTCCCTTAACTGTTTATCCTCTGAAGGGTGGACAGCGTCAGGGGACTGGAAGCTGGGGAAGCCCTTTCGTTATGATAGGGAGTAGACCAGCCAACTGTGTGAAATAAAATATTGTTTAAGAGTTCAAATAAAACAAGAGAGAATAAATGAAGTTTGAAATGAACTGCCAGTAAACGTTTATTCTCACCATCTGTAATAAGACCAGGGAGTAGCTGGGTGATACTCAGGTCCCGTCTGGCCCACACAGCCTGGATTTGATTCTTTCACTCCAGGTCCACAAAAATATATAAGCTACCCACTAATACAGAAAACATTTATCAATTATCTCAGCAGAGATGCAAACAAACATAGTTCTATTGCAGCAACGCTGTGCTGGGTCTTATTGGTTACAGTCCTGGCTGACAATAGTATACCATATGCAATACAGTTATTCAAATTTAATGAGATACATTGGATTTGACATTAAATTAATTAAATAATCCTAATTTAAATATTTGAAGAAAAAAAACAAACAAAAGAAAAATGTGCATCTCTACTCATTACTGTTTTCTAACTGTAGTAATTACTGAGGCTAAAGGGCTGAAGAAAAATGCATGTTGGAAATCTTTCCTAAACTGGATTACACTTGATTCAAGTAAACAGAGTGATAATCAAAGGCACTGCAAATACAGCGTGTCAAGCACATTCAGAACTACATATATTGCAATATTAATGCCTAATTGAGTACAATTCTAAGTGTTGCTGGTTGTCTATCATTCCAGGAAGGCCCTGTAAGTGTGTAAGCATATGAAGAATGTTAATCCTATTGTTATTCAGCAAACCATTTGCATTTGCAATGTTTTAGATGCTAACCAAGAGGTGCTGTTCTCTGAAGTCTGAATGGTCACACTGGAGGTCTTGAAATGCATTCAAAGAAATTATGTGAAACCTGAAAGCTGGGCATGACCTCACTGGGAACACTTGTAAATTCACCAGGACAAACTGGGATTTCATAGTCTGGCCTTTTGTATCAGAATATTCCCTGTTCCCATTTCCCTCTGTCAGGGGAAGATATGGAAGGTACTAGGATGAATTGGATCGGTGGTCTGCCTCTGTAACATACATATTTCCACAGGTTTTGACCCTCCAGAGAAAGGAAATGTTTTTTAGAGC
The DNA here is from genome assembly GCA_026770115.1 of Aviceda subcristata. Taxonomy (NCBI): domain Eukaryota; kingdom Metazoa; phylum Chordata; class Aves; order Accipitriformes; family Accipitridae; genus Aviceda; species Aviceda subcristata. Next base: position 296,191 of record JANVCT010000023.1, read on the forward strand.
AAACATTCTTTTTCATCATCTTAGAGCACCTATTGTGAAAACCATTTGTCATTATATAGAAGCTAACAGAGAATTTGAAATTAAACAACTCATTCATGCTCTTTTTTTTTTTTGATATTTATGGCAATATGACTTTTGGCTACTGTTGAAAAATGTTCTTTTTCATGTCTTTGCTGCAGATAGTAATCCATATATCATTTCTGCATTTAATATTTTAAGTTTTTGGATTAAGAAACTTATCTCTTGGAATGTATTTAATTTGAGGACTAGTCTAGACTGGTCTGAAGAAGATTCCTTGACTTTTCTTTTGAACAGAATTTTCAAGTCTTTTAAACAATGTTTCATGTTGACCGTCATTATCAGAACAATCCAACAGAGTGTGCTCATGTACCATGAGAGCTGAAGCTTTGTATAGTTGAAAGATGTTTTTTGTATTTGAAGTTGTTTTTCCTCTTCAAAAATAATTAACTGTAAAAGCTCTACTCCCTGTCAAGTTTTACAATGACATATAATATCTCCAGAAGAAACAAGCATCGTCTTACATAATTAAATGGAGGAAGAGAGGGAGTTCCAGATGAGAACAGTGAGAGTAAAACATTCATACAGAAAGTCAGGATTTAACAGCAGTAGCACAGGGATCCACCAAGCTTCTTCTGTGTTAGTGAAAGTATTGAACTATGCCCTGGTGATTAACCCCTTTGCCAGCATGTTCATGGCACAGTATTTGTAGGGAAGCGATTTGGCAGGAGGTTGAAGGGACTGTAGGAGTCTTGGGGAATGGCAGAGCTGAAATGGATTCTCCTGATGGGGGATGGTTGCAGAAAGTTCTGCTGGATAAACGTTGTGGTGTTCAGATATGCAGAAGTTGTAGCACAGATCATTTTTTGCCAATAAAACCTGTATTTGTGTAAATGTGGGATGGATCCCCGAAGACCATAGACAGTATTTAGCATTGGAGATAGCACAAGAACTGGGTGCAAATGCGTAGCCTTCCTTGTAATTAATCTTTTTCTGACAAAGATGAAGCCATATAGAAACACTCCAAACCCCTGACATTGTTCCACTGACATTGAACCACTGTTCTCTGAATAAAAATCATAAAATAAAGATCTGCTCAATATAGGCAGGAATATGGCATGTTTTGATGTGATGCATCACACAACTGGATCCACAAGGCCTGAATATTTTGTACAGGAAAATGCAGACATGGGTATTTGAAAGCCAGTGTTACACAGCAGGGAAGAAGGATGCTGTAATGTTAAGGTCACAGAATTTGGACTTTCTTGACTACCTCAGTCGTCTAGTGTGAAATTATAGCTCAACCAACAAACAGAATACCATTGGATGGCAAGTTAATTCACATTTTCAAAGTTTGGTGCCTTAGCCCACAGCAAATGCAAGGGGCTTAGATGAATCTGAAGTGCATGAAACAGCTCAGAGGGATGATTTTGTGAAGGCCTGTTGTACGGTTACTCCCTCAGGGAAGTAATTTATTCTGTGCCTTAAAGCCCAGTCCCTAAAATAAGAATAATCTGAAGGTTGTCAATGGATAAAGTTCATTACTGATTAAAATTAGCAGTTGTGTCATTACTGTCATTAATATTGTAATGATACCTACTTAGTTACCTAGTTGAATTCCATCTGCTTCATAGTACCACAGCAGTACTGTTTAATAAAATCGCATTGGAAAGGAATTGGGTACCTAGATCTGAAAAGGTAATCCCAAAATCTCCCCCTGGCAGCTGCTCAGTTCTGCCTAAAACATGGGTAGACCCATTCTATTTCACCTGAAGAATCCCCAAAGACCTAAATCTAAGTGTTTCTGCAAAAGCATTCTGTGTACCAAGCTCTTGACAATGCTCTGGTGCAATATGATTACACTGTGCTACCTCCCTACAGGTACGATCTTTGGCAAAATACTTGCAGCATTCCTGGACCTCCCTCATGCACATACCATGTAAGTAAGGCTCAAACCTGAGGATTAGTCCGCTTTGCTTTTCTCTTCTTTTCCGCAGTCACAATTTTTCTTCCCTGCTCTAGGCTTTAGGCCACTTTACTGCATTTCAGTTTGGTAAAACTGAGCAATTTATAACAACTGAAAATGATACTCAAGAGTTTAGAAATGTATTGTAGTGCAAGAACTAGAGATCTTGCAAGACCTTACTACCTGATGTGGTTAATTTTAGAATCTATCAGCATTAAAAACAAAATCCTGCTATAAATATTGCCATTCTGCATCAATTATAATCAAATATCTTTAGACACTATTTGCTATAAATTGGAGAAGATATGCCTGGTGCAGTACTAGCATAAATATCTTTGCAAAATAAAAGTAAGGTCTGTGAACACTGAAAGATTTCATCGAACTTTATTTGAGAATCCTGCATCGTTCCCATATTATTATAAGAATGTAGTGGGTGGGATACATTCCTCTGCAAGTCTTCAATTCTTTGTCAGCACAGCTTCCAACTCAGCTTACATTCTTAAAATGAACAGTGATTTGATACATCTTGGTGTTTGCCTAGTTTTATATGTCTTTGAAAAGCAGGCCACTTAGAGACTGCCTATTGCCTCCCTTAGGAAAAAACAGATGAAAAAATGAAAAGACATTGCAAAAGGCCTATGACTTGTGAGGATGTAGGTTTTCCACTGTTATATTTCGTTTAAGTCTCATTCTCTGTTCATATGTTGAAATAAGGGTTAAAAACTGTACGAGAGCTGATTTGCTAGAAGAATTAATGGTCTCCTGTACCTATGCACACATTTAGGGATGAAATAAAAACAAGCAAACACCATGAAGCACAAATTCCTGGGATTTGTGTCTTAAGGTTGCATTACTGTGTGGCTTCCCTAACAACAGGAGCTCAGCAAATGCCACATTCATGCAGTCTAGTGTTTCATTTCCCCAGTTGTTTTTTATCTTCTTTATGACTTCTGTATTTAAGCTTGTGTAGACTCAAAAAACAGGAAAAAAACTGTGTAACAGTAACATTTAGTTAGTCATAAGCTTTTTGTACATGGAAGCATCTTTAGTCCTATAACCAGACAGGGAGTAAATTGGCGTGTTAGCATTGTTGTTGCTGCTACCAAATAACAGCCGTAACAGTTTCCACTGCAACAGGTTATGTCTCAAGGTTCAATTTGTAATGCAGGCTGCAAACCTGTCAGATTTATGAAGCAGCTGCTATCTTCAGAAGCAGATCCTGTCAGACACATTCATCTGGCCATACTGTGAAAAAAAGAAAGCAGATTATGCTCTTTAGACCAACAATCAAGTATGAAACTCTCCAGTTTCTCACAAGAAATTACGATGCGAGGGAAGGAGACGCCATTTGCTTTCTTTGGCCTCACAAATGACAGCTCATATTTAGACATCTGGGAAAACTGTTTCCGAAACGGAGACACTCAAAATAGCAATTGTTTGTCTAAAACCAGCTCTTTCTTCAATATTTCATTCAATACTGGTAATATTTCTGACATTCTTAGTTCAAATGGTGATAAAGTTCAGTTCTCACAAATATGTTCCAAACTTATTACTGCCCCAAAAAGTTTAGAATTAATTTTCTGGCAAATTTAAAGAAAAATGTGGCATGAAGCTGAAAATGAATACAAGACATAGCTAAAACGGATGGGTTCTTCAAAGATACAGGATAAAGAAAAATGCAAGAGGGACTTATTTTCCCACTGAAGGTCAAATAAAACTGAATTGAACTAAGAAAAATTAGGTCTGCAGAGAGCTTGGCAAACATGCAGGAAGTACCTTTGTGCCCGTAAGATCATGCAAAATATATCAAATGACAACAATAACTGCCTGAGAGAAATGGGCAGTCTGCATTTGTAGTAATTATTGATTAAGAAACTCAGTCTTACTAACCAGTAATCAGTAAGACTTTGGAAATAAAAAAAAAGTACAGTATCTTCTTTTATCTAATTGTACTAAATCCCTAAATCCCTTCCAACCCAAACTATTCTATAATTCTGTGATTCTGTGCTTACTTGGCGGTCTGCTTAGACTGCATTCAATGCAGATCAAAATCTCTGACAACATTTATGTGTAACTAACACTAATCATAATGAAGGATCAACCTGGACAGGTTGCAGTGGGGTGTTGTCAGACAGGCAAATGGCTCAGAAGGAAATTTCTGACATGTTGTGGAAGCCTTAGAGTCTTCATTAAAATGTTTGTATTCACTAGCAAAAATATAGAAATATTTACATAATGAACCAACAGTTACATTTCTTTGACCATACACAAATTCTTAATACATAGACAGACAGATACACGATAATGTTGAGTGATGCAAGTGTGAACTGTAGTCAGCAGCTGGTTTTCAGATATAATCTGTCAGCATCCAGGACACGAATACTGTAAAGACATTTCTTTGAACAGTTTCTAAATGCTTCCAACCACATCACATAAAATACAGTAAAGAAAAAGTATGTTGAGAGACCTAGCAAATGTATTGCTGGAGCACTCTGTTTAAAGATTATTGGCGGCATTAGGAAACAGTACCTGTTAGAAGGCAGCTGCTTGTAGGTATGCCAGCTTCATCACTGCCCGGTATCACAGGCTGTCATCTCCCTGCTTGTAAACTGTACATCCCAATGTGTGGAACTGGAAATAATGATCTCAATTTGTCAATATTTTATAGCCACTTCAAACACATATAAATGACTATTCAAGCCACAAGATAGAAGAGAAACTAGCCCAGATTCTGTTTTATAAATAAAATATCTAATGTGTCAGATATTGACTTTTACATTCCTGTAACTTCACTAGAGCCACGGGGCTTTTTGTTACCTGTTAAAGTAGAAATTGGCTCCATATGTATGATAGATAGTACATCTATCAGAAAGAATCTGGCTGAAAAAAAAGTAGTTACTTTTAGTACTGTCACAACAGCTTGGAATGTTAGCATTTGTTGTATACATTAATTTAACAAAATATACAGACTGTATAAATACTAGATTGTATTTCATAGATTTAGATGTTACAGATTTTCAGCGTCTTGTCAGAAAAGGAGGCCAGCAAGTCAAACAGTATAATAAAAATTTAATCCATATGTCGAACTTCTATAAAATATGCTCCAATAGATTTTTATACATTAGAAGTACTTTGCTTTGCTTCAGGTAGTTTTCTTTTGTCTTCCTCATACCATATTTCTTCTTTTTCTCATGCAGTTCCATAGACTTATAATAAAGATTAAATTTATCATTTATTTTAAAGTCAGAAATGACCTTTATATTTTAACATAATAAAAGAGAATTTTACAGTGCTTAAGATTTAGTAATACTCTGTTATATTTTGATGGCTAAGCCCCTTCCCCCCAACCTATCACAGACATAAATAATTAAATGTTCCCATGGTGATCTTTACTGGAATCATATGTAATGTCTAATTTCAACCAGAAGTTATTAAATATTTGCCAAGATAGACTGGGTAACTGATTTTCTAAATGTGCAGTATTTTGTAAAGAAAAAGTGTAATTCTACCATAGTTTCTATTCAAGAGTATAATCCTACTGTTTCAAATTAAACAAGACATCATTTTATTAAAAAAAAACCAAAATGCAAAATCTGTAATATGGAAAAGGATCTGGAGGTCCATCAGATCTTACATGACTTTACATGTGATATAATCACAAATGATACACATTTCCAAATATTTTGTCATGCAGCACTTTGAATTGCTGTATAAGGTTTCACTTTGAAGCATTCCTCCTTACCTAATGTAATTTTAAGTTTTGTCCCTAATTTCTATTAGGATGTAATTTTGATCATTGGTGAAACTGAGGCCTTATGATTCACCAGCACAAAAAAGCATAGCTGCCCTGAAATCAAGGTTAATTAATGACAGCTGATGTTCTGAGCAGTTGTCTTCATTCTTAGCATTGACAAAGTACTGGGATTTCAGGCAATGAAGGGGAAAAATAAAGTGTCAAGTACAGGTAGGTAGGATAAACAGTAACTACAGGATAAATATTTGAAGTGTAGTCATGAAAAGGAAAAAAAATATCTTCCTTGCACAGTGCTGCATCTATGAGCAAAAAGAAAAATTCAGAAAATAGGGTTTAAAAAAAATACAGGAAAAATAACCTGTCAGATCTTGAAGGATATGGAAAACAGTCAATAGATATCCTTTCACCTCGTGTCCTTTAAATTAATTTGATAAATAATATTAGAAAGCATACTTTTAAGAAAATATTGAGGCTATAAGGCACATTTTTTGACTTAAGAGATTCTTTGTTCTTCAAGTATCTGTGAATGATGTCCCATCTCCTTTGAAGTCAAGGGCAAACCACCTACTGATGTCAAGAATTCACCCCATATTCCTGGGATTTAAAACACTCATCTGCAAAGTTGTTAGAAAGAAAACCTACTTCTGAAACCTTTTAACTTGATATAGAAGAATATCTATGATAACTAAATCCCTTTGTCTTTATGAAAACTGACTCTCCTGATTGAAATTCCACTGTTTTATTTCAATGCCCTTTCACATACATACACACAGTTAAACACCTTCTCTTTCAAGTGCTTCATGAATGTAGTCTAGCAGATCGTATAAGTATTCTTAGGTGATTCAGCCTGTATGGGCCATATGTAAGACTCTTAAAACAGCCTTCAACTAAAATGCCACCAGCTTTATCAAATGCAAACAGATCCATATTCCATATAGGTTGTCATGGTTCTCCACTTGGAAGGAAAACTCCAACAAAAGCACTAGGTTTATGGGTAGTACTGGAGTAACATGGGGTGTGACAAAGCCCAGACCGCCTCTTACAGAATTCCGGACTATTTCATTTTTGTGTCAGCAGTCTTGATGTCGGGCAGCCACCTGGTGAGGGGACAGTGCTTGTGTTGGGAAGTCACAGCCTCAGCACTATGTAACAGTGAGAGAAGGGTAGACATGCCATCCCCAAAGTGTGGCTGACAGAAGATGGATAGACATTCATCTCGTACCTTTTCTTCTGGCACGCTAGGGAAGTTTCTGAGAATGGGCAGCTTTTCCCAGCATTACCTCAGAGCTCATGTGCTCTCACCTTCTCCCCAAAAGGAAGAAGTCACAAATTTTGGCTTCCTTTTTCATGGACCCTATGGCACAATAAATTTTGCTGGTTTTCCTCAGAGTACAAAGCAGGTTAGGGTAGGTTTTTTTGCTGTGGTCCTCCCACCTAAACAAAACAGGACATGTATAAGAACAGAGCAGCAGAGAACACACTGAGTATTTATGTTGTTTGTGGAAACCAGCAAAGGACACATATATGTATTGCTTTGTTTGATTTGTCCTGATTATGACAGTCTGCAAGAAGGAAGTGCCAGGATACAGGCAATTTTGCCTATATGGGACGAAAGACAATGTAATATTTTTGCTTCCAAGATGAAAAAGTATGCATCAGATCTGACAGTTACTGCATGACATGAGATAGTGGCAGGCGAGGCCTTGCGTTTCTTTAATTTATCTGGCCATGATCCTTTATCTGACAAAGCACTGATCAGGTTACCACCCAGCCAGCCTCCAATCTGGCACTCAAGGAATGCAGCTGCACAGTCTGGGAAGAGTTCATTCCCAGCAAATAACACCCACATAGGCCAAAACCGATTATGGCTAACGGATGCTAATGCACTTTAACATGAAAGAAGTTTTATTGGTGTAAGATTATGTAATGCATAATATATGCCTAAACATATGTCCACAGACCAGTCATAATGTATTTCAGTTTGGGTAAAAGCCTACAGTTGTTTGAATTAAGTAATAAAAGGGGTTTTAAACCTTTATGGAAACTGCAGAGAATGCCAAACAGATGGACTGAAAGTCCTTTGTTCACAGCACATTCAGGATAAATTCTATCGATTCTGCAGAATTCACCCAGTCTTTTACTGTTATCTGAGATGATACAGCTGACCCAAGCATTTTCTGTGCTGTGGCATAAGAAATGTGCGTAACATACTTTCCAAGAGCTCTAGTTTAAGGAAGCAAATTGCTTGACCATCAATACAAGGTACCAACCTATTATTAAAAATGTACTACTACTAAAATGTTTAAAAAAATTGAGGATGTTAAGATGAAGACAATTTCGACCTAACATTAGGAAATCCCTACCAGTAAATTCCCCTGAATTTAGTAAGAGCAACTGAAGACATCTGTTTGCTAGCAGTTTACATAAATTGCAAGGGAAATAAAATTTGTTACTAGCATCTTACATGCCACGATGTAAAAATGCATATTCTATAGCAGTGTTATTCTTACTAAGACAGGTAAGATTTAAAAAAAAAAAAAAAAAAAAAAAAAAAAGGTCTATGCATATGATTCTGTTATGGAAAGATCTAGGTACACATCAGCTTTCATTGTCAGGTCCCGTATTCAATAATTTTTCTGCTGTGCTATACTGCAAAATGCTAGTGGCAGTTGTTGTCATTGCCCAGTTTGGAGAAGGTGCTAAGGATGTCCAGGAGATTAAAAGATTTATCCATAACAGACAACTGAACTGTCACAGGGTGGTCCTGCACATTAAGCTGAGTGTCTGTCATTCTTGTTTCCTTTTATCCCTCAGCCTTCATAAAATACCTAATGGAGGAAGTGCCAGGTAAGAAATCACATTTTGGTGATGTGATTATGAAATAGATTTTTAAAAGAAGTATTTTAATTATGATTTACACTATTCCAGTCCAAGGCTACACAGAACCACTGCTGTATGCCATTACTATTGACACATTGTGGTATGCTGTTGGTCAAATCCAGATTTGATTTGCTAGTATCTTATTTTATATAACAAGCAGCTGTGTTAGTAGTACAGGCAAAGCTAAGTATAAGGATGTTGGGTGCAACTAACAGCTGAATTATGGTATCACAGAGCTTTTGAGGTGACCCTTGCAGCTATGCTGTACTGCTTAAGGAACATTGGCAAACACAATTTTGCATGGCTGGCAGTTGAAAGCACTCAAAATAGGCAGGAGGGGAGCAATACCTCTTATCTCAGCCCTGTGGGAAATAGGGTGGTCCTGTATTTTTCTAATGGTGTTTTCTTGGCTGCAGGACAGAAGGGAAAAAAGATTAGATATGCAGAAAAATTATTTATTAATTCAGATTTATGTAGTATTCCCTCATCAGAGGAATTTTATAAATATGAATTATTTAAAACCTGATGGCATAACAAAGAGTAAGGGAATCCTCTGTGGTCTCCGTAGGAAGGTTACCAGACTCTCCAGGGAAATGAGTACTCCCTTGTCCAGTCCTCCAGAAACAAAAGCAATAGTTTACAGAGGGATGCGCTGGGGCGGTGAGTATCACTTCCAATGACAGTGGGTAAGGGCTTACCTACAGCTAATTTGGTCGATGGGTCAAGGCCCAGAAAGGAACATAACCCCAGTCCCCTCTTGGGGCACGCACACGAGACAGCGAAGCTTCGCGCCATCTTGGGGAAGGCCGCCTGTGGGGCGCAGGGAGGCCGCGTGGACATCTCCCAGCCGGCAGGGAGGCCGCGGTCACGGTCACGGCCCTCCGGCTCGTCAGCAGAAAACTGCGGTTCTTCGTCCTCCTTTCTCTGGCTTGTTTGAAATCACTCTACTCTTCTGGTTCAGAGCTGATCTCCTAACATTTTCAGTCCTCTCTCTTTTAATGGGGAAAGGCTAGACAGGTTTTCAAAGATTTTTGCCCCTATTAATGCTTACGTCCCCTGAACGGTGGCAAATGAGAACCTTAGGCCTGTAATGCCACGGTACAAAGCTACACACCTTTGGAGAAGGTTATTAAGTTCACTAGAGAGGCCTTTGTGTTTGAAACAACAGTGAATGCAGTTTGGAGATTGGTTTTCCACCCCAAAGATATGTTAGGAAGTGCTAATGCAATCATTGAAACCCTTCTCTGTATTACAGGAATAGTGTCAAATATCACCCTTTCCACAGGGTTCAAAACTGCATTTCAGCTCACTTGCCATGAGCTTCTGCTGCTTGTTCCAGGCTGTGTTTTATATTCCTACAGCAATTTTAACAGTATGAAGGTACAGAGCAGCAGAAACTTGGCTGTCTCCTGAACTATATTCCTGTGATCTGACAGATCTTTCAATCTATTGATTTCACAAGCCACAGGGACTATTTCAGTTAGAGTACATGGTTTCATTTTATCTCCTATCAAAAGTCTCTACAGATCTTCCCAAATATAAATGTGACAACCTAAGTGAGTGGAACCAAAAAGATTTTGTAAAATCCATTTTTCATTTTAAAAGTATATATAGCTTATTAAAAGGGGGCAAGGGTCCTTTTCTTTAAAGACAGGATTTTAAACTGAAGAGAGAAAGTAACAATGTTGCTTTTGAGGTATAACACAAGAAGCATCTTTAGATTTTAAGCCAGATCCTCTGCTAATGTAAAGCAGAGTGATTCCAGCGAAGGCAGTGGAGTTCTGCACATTTATGTCTGCTAAGGATCTGTCTGACAGTGGCAAGTGACTGAAGAGACAGCCATCTCTCAGCAAAAAGAAAATGCAAGGATCAAAAACCATCTGATATGTTTTCAAGAGGGATTGCTGAAAAGTTAAAGAGCAATAATAAATACCCTGTACTGGAAACAGGGAAGAATGATGCAAGCAAGAGAGAAGAAGAAGAAAAAAAATACAGTCAATCAGAAGTTGCAGAGAAAAGGCGGCAAAAGCAGCAAAATGTTAAGCTGGGCTGAAGCCAACTGAATGATGAAGCAAGAATAAGAATGTAACCTGCTTATAAAGCAGGGAAAAATTACAATAATGACAATAAACTCATTAATTGAAGCCTGTTTTGTGAGGCTCCAAATACCTCACGTACAATTTTGAGACCCACTTTTCCCTTGGTTACTTTGAACAACTCCTCTGTCGGGGCCAATTTTTTACTGCAGTTGATTGACATCCGTAGTTAGTTAGAAGTACTGCACTTGATAAAAATGGTTTTCCATAGGAACAATTTTTTCTTCTTTTTGTAATGTTGTACTTCTGTAGAGTTTTTCGACTAAAAACATTGAAAAAACACTCCATGGAAGTTAATAGCTTTCTGGTTTTTCCCCCAGTGAGAACTCTGAAGCTTTTTACATTTCATATTACTCCTAACCTAATAGGTACCTATGCCTATAAAATCCAAGGGAAGACAGAAAGAAAAAAAGAGTTTTTAAGTGAACTAAGAAATGAATAAAGAGACTTTTTTTTTTTTCAGAATCAGCCCTTAACACGGAGTACAGAGCTCAGGACTAGGAGATATTAGTACCATTATTTGTATTGTAGAACTTATTACCTACTAGCTTTGCTTAAATCACTAGCAATAATCACATTGGCAGAAAAAGTGAGTTACTCAGATGAGCTCACGATCTGTGCGTAAATACCAGATATAGGACTGGACCTAAAACGACTCAGCATAAATAGAATACGTGTCAATATAGAAGCCTTGAGCCAAAGTGACATAATTTCTCTCACCTTTGAATACTGAGCCTATAAGGTTCCTAATGTCAGACCTCTGCTGACATCACAGCAAATGCAAGACTTGTCAAAATTAATTGTTGTGTCTATTAACATTTTCCCAAGGGTAAGAGGGTTTACAGTGCAGCCTGTGGTTACGGACCAGATGTGGTTCGGGGGTGCTTAGATACAGTGACCTCTGTTGTGATCACCATCTTTCCCCCAGGTTTATGGAGGGATTCATTTTCTTATTGCAATTCAGTGTTTGTCTTTATCACACTTCATATTTTGAGAAGTAGAGTGAAAATCCCCCTTGATTCCTGCTTTCCCCTCTCTGAAGCACTGATTACAAACTCAGCCTTCCCAGGGCTCTCCTTGTGATCGCTCTCGCAGTTTCTGTCTTGCCTCCCAGCTCAGATTCTTTGACAAACTCCGAAGTCAGCCTGTTACAGTTATACGTTGCTGTATACCAGACTGAAACCTCTGTGCCATGATCTTTATCAATCCATTTCACTGGTTTTGCCATTTTTATCTTCTAGGCTGGTTGCTCCTCTTTTGGGTTTTGTTTAATGTGAACGCTACAGGAGCCTGTATAAAGGGCATGGATGGCAGATACACTTAAATATAGTACAGGAAAGTATAGCCTGCCTAACATTGCAGTCCTGACCTGGGCTTTCAGCCTCAGAGCTTTCATATACATATGCTTTTAATTAGTCCCAGAAACTGAGAAAACTGACTGAGGGGGATTTGTTTGACTCCTGATCCTCAGAGAACACAGACAGAATCTGTGAGTTCCTACAGCACTGGCCTGAATGCGAGAATATTTTATTAGATCTGGTCTTACAAACCTATCAGGTGTCAGGACCTATATTTTGATTCAATATTAGATAGTGAATTACAATGCCTAATGAATTTTATTTTTGCAAGTTTTGAGTAAAATCTGAATATTCCAAATTTTATTGTGTTTCTTTTTGAATGCAAGAAAAGGTGGCTTTTTTTTCCTTAGAGTTTTCTAAAAGATCTATCCCAAACTTCCTCATTCAGTTGATGCAAGAAAAAACATAGTTATGTGTATGTAACTTGACGTGTGCATAGCATGTACATGGAATATGCTGGATAATTTAAGTGCACTCTTCTCAAAGTCTGATAAAATACAGTTAGCTGGAGAGTTTCTTTGTAATACTGCACCTGTTATCTGTCTGGACACACCGTATTATTTCAGTTTGTTAAATCAATCTGTTTCACCATGTTTGGATTCTTTCCACTGCATGTGCACTCTGGCGTGGGACCTGTAAAATCCTGTGTCTTTCAGATAGCAATCTTTTGGGGGAGCCAACTTTGCAATCCATGGAAAAATATACCTTTTTTAGAGGAGTTATAAGCTGTAGATTTTTATTGCATTGTTTGAAACATCATCTTTTTTTTTTCTTGTTTATGCCTTCTTTTTATTTTATATAACTCTACTGAACTAGTAAAGTACCATGAGTATCAAATTTGAGCCAAACAGCACAGAATAAAATCTGCAAAATCTTGCAAAATCTGTATTTGGATCAGGCTAGTTAAAAAAGCTTTTAAAATTTCATGCAAAGCTGGAGCCAGCCCTGGGAAAACCTGGGCAGATGGCACTTACTTACTGGAACCAGCTATGTAGCCATATACTGGAGCCAGCTGTGAAACTTGAAATGCAAAACTATTGGAAATAAAACTCTTCCCACGGATGTATCCATCACAGAGAAAGATAACTCTTCTGCACTAGGTTGGTTGAGTGGGACGCTGTGATGGGAAGTTAGAGACCCAGGGTAAAGTCCTCCCGCCTGAATTTGGACTAAGGTTTAACCTTTTCACTGCCATATTCCATATGAATAACTGACCTTAGTGGCTGCCAACCACAGCTGGGGAGATCTCAGTGCCTCTGCCTCCTCCTGCTTTACTCTAGCCCCTGCCAGAATCTCCTCCGCTGTCCCACGCCGAGCTCCCTGCGCTCTCCAGCAAGGCTGCTGCCTTGCTCAAGCCACAGCACTGCCTTCCTGGGCTGATGTCCCCACATCCCAACCCTGCTGCCTCCTCACCTTCCCCTGACTTCTGCCACTTCTGCACCTCCCTGGGCTACGCTGTGGGCCACTGGCACTGCCTTCGCACAGGAACCCGGCTTTGGTTGGGGCAGAACTAGGGAGCCCGGCGGAGCTGGGTAAGCTGAGCTTTGCTCCTTGTCTCCCCTTCATCACTGGTGGGACTCCTTAGTGGAGTGTGATCCGCAGCTTGGAAACCAGTGTTCTAACCAGCAGCTCATCAAAAGTTTCTCTCTCTCTCTCTCAAGCAAAAACAAATGCAAAAGCTGTTTGAGGTGATGTCAGGAGGAAGACGAGAGGAATTCGCTCCACTTAAGTTTTGGGTTTATTTCAATGGACAGTGAAATGCAGAACAGACACATCTGACTCCAGGCAGGCAGTGATATCAACCTCTGCAGAATCAAAGCCTCCACATTTTCAGCGGGTTTTTCCATAAGCTTTCTGCTGTGTAATATTTAAAAGCGTATCTAGACAGGTATTCACTTTTGCTAAACCAGAGCACAGTGCTGCCCTTAATCACACACACACACAAAAATAAGAGGTTATTCTGACCCTGGAAGCTGAGAAATTTCAGGGTTTTTTTTGTGTTTCCAACTTGAAAGCTGGATGGATCCTGGTCTTAATTCATCTATTCAGACAAGGATTGGTGAAATTAAGGAACTGAAGACTTTAAATATGGAAAAAAATTCTCATGTGATGTAAATGGGCACTGTCTGGTGATATCCAGAATGTTATAACAGTTTACATTTAATCTAGGTAGATCTTTCCCCAAAACAATAACAATTAAATGGTGTGTCAGTAGCAACACTCACAAAGCTCAAGGAGGGAAGGTGAAACAATAGAGAATCACTTGTTTGTCTCTCCTCTGATGTTAATTCTCTGAACTAAAACTTCTTACATACACTTGTTAAGGGAACAGCTACAAAAAGAAAACAAAGCAGCTGGAAATCATTGTGAGGTATAAGTGCCCCTTACCCTGGTCATTTTTAAGATCTTGATTGTGTAAGTCAGAACTCTTCCATCAGTATAAGAAGAATGCATAATAATATTTACAACCTTCTGGCATAAATGGATTACTCTAAGACCTTATCAAGTTTGCTTTTGCTTAGTATTTAACAGTATCTCAGTCATCATCAGTTTGGCCTGCTGATCAATGAGTCACACAAAACAAATCTGCATTAAAAAAAAAAAAATCCCTA
>JANVCT010000023.1:358277-368301 GCA_026770115.1 Aviceda subcristata
TCGCGTCCAGGTATACGTGCAGGCGTGCGTGTGTGCTGCGGGAGCGGGGGTGGCTCGCCGCGGGGTCTGGGGCCGGCGGTTTGGAGTCCCCGTGCCGCTCTCGGACCGAAAGGTGCTGGGGGCGCCGGGGGGAGTTGGGCGCGGGAGGCGGGTGCGGGTAGGAGCCGGTTCACGCCTTCGTGACGCTCGAACTCGTTGACTTCTTCCTTGGGACAGGTGAGCTGGAGCTGGAGTTTTGCTTGGGGAGCGGTGGGGACTTTTATGGCAGAAAACCAGCAGCTTCCAGTTTTGTTCCTCTGTGACTTTTGACAAGCTAACTTAAAGGCTAAATAAGGCTTTGCGTGGAAATGCAAAGTAATTTTTGTCTTTAATGCTGTTCATCTCTTACTACAGATGATGAATGAGTTTCTGACTCTGGATATGTCAGCATTGCCATTGTAGAAAATATTTTGCCGGACTGCTTTCACATTTTCTCCAGTCTTTACTGTCTGCAGGAAGGATGGCGCTCACTGTAGACTGAAGTGCTTGTTATCACGCACTGCTTGCCAGACTTGTCATGGCAAAGCACTTTGTTGTGTTCGCTTTAATTGGGGTCTCATTAGGGTTAAGGTAGAAGAAATGCTACACAAAAGGCAACTGACACATTGGAGTTGCTGATTTCTTACCTAAGGACTGGTCAGTTCCCGGCCATGAACTTCAGTTTTTCACCCTTGTGTTGCTCTTATTTGAACATAGACAAAACTAAAAAAAAATTCAAAAAAGAACAAGGACAAGAAATTCACTAGTAACTTGTACCATGGCATTAATATTTCCCTATATCTCCCGCTTTTATGTTATTGTGCCTGCCTTTCTCTGCTGTATCACATTGGTGGCTCATGCTCATTTTGTAATCCATTAGTGATCTCATGGGTTTTTCATCCCCCTGCTTCTAAGAGATCACACCTTAAGTTAGAAAAAATTAATAGTCATTTCTGAGCATGTAACCTTACATTTTGTGTAGCTAAATGTCATCCCGTATTTATTCTTGCCCTCTTCAAAGTTATTTTTGTTATGATATTATGTCTTGGATTTATACAACTCTGTCATCTGCAGCTTCCATTAATGCATTGCAGTTTTCTGTGCCAAGGTCACTAATGCAATGACTAATAAA
Source organism: Aviceda subcristata (assembly GCA_026770115.1). NCBI lineage: Eukaryota > Metazoa > Chordata > Aves > Accipitriformes > Accipitridae > Aviceda > Aviceda subcristata. Next base: position 359,428 of record JANVCT010000023.1, read on the forward strand.
AGGCTGATCCTTTTACAACTTCATTTCTTGCCTTTCACTCTAAGGACTTCCCCTCTGAGGAAATAAGCACACCCAAATCTTCATGCTGTTGAAGCTGGACTGCTTTTACTACCCACATTTACTTGGTTAAATTTGGTTTGAGCATACGTGAGCTACAATGCTGAGAACAGTCTAAATCCAGGTCTGGGTAGTGCTCTGTTCTGGCCACATGCTCATCCTCTGCCAGGCAGAGGAATCAACACTTGTGACCAGGTAGAGAGTCTGTTCAGGGAACTGATTTGGCAAAACCCCCAAATTTTCCTTGTAGGTGGTTTTCACCTTGTCAGCTTCCTGAACCATCAACAAAGAAGGGCATGAGGAAGCACGTCTGGTTGGCACTGATACTGCACTGCGCCTTAGGTCAGCTTAAGGTGCTGGAGCTGTATTCTGAGCAGGCATCAAGAATTTGATGGTATCCTTATTCGATGGTAACATCAGAGTCAGGATCTTTGAATGCAGATTGTGGAATCCAAGTGACTTCATTAAAATAAGACTTCTCCAGTGCTGGAAGTGTATAATTTTACCATGCTGTTGAAAGCTAGCAGGGTTGATTTTTTCTGAGAATTTACAATGAATAAAGGAAGGACAATGTGCATTATTGTTCTCTTTCAGCTGGAAGAGTTAATGGGACTTGGTGTCCTGTCTGCAAACAAGCCAGGGATGGATCAGAGGTAGCTGTATCTCGCTGACGGGTTTATATGCAACAACATTCTCCGCTCCGGAAAAACTGGTCCGTTCCCAATGAAGTCTGCCCTCCCTTCCCTGGGAGTGAAACCAGAGAAAAAAGTGGAGTTCTTTATTCAATTTGTTTTCCCTACAGCTCTTACTTACCCACTCTTAAATATGTTGTGTCATAGCAATGAGACATAGCTTTGGCTTTTCTAGCTGTGTAGATGACAAACGGAATGACAATTTCAGCAATTAAAGCAATTGGTATCTCTGGCAATTTGTAAACACATTAGTACAACAGAAAGCTTTTAAGTCAGGAAAATGTAAAAAAACAAGAAACCAGAAAATAACAAAAAATATATCCCTCTGGATGCTAAGATGTGACTGAGGTGAATTAAAATACCTCTGACAACACTTCAGGGAAATCCTTCTAGTTGTAAATAGCATTGCAAGAGAGAAAAGTACTGCAGTACATAGGAGCTATTCATCTCATGTGCCTGTGTTGCATAGGTAGCCACCTGGCTGGACCTAGTGTGTGTTGAGAGGGGAAATAAACAGAACAATAAGAAAAGAATTGTAATTTAAAAGTACCCAAAAAATGACCTTACCAAGATCTATTGATTGGTATTTAACTGCCCGAGCAAGATGATCCCTTTTCATAGCAAAGGGTAAATTGTTATAGAAGGTGCAGCTGTTTATTGAAATAAGATGGAATATGTAAAATTGCGATGGCGGTGGAGGGAGGTGTTTTATTTCTTGAGTAGTTGCATCCTGTGTGGAGGCATTTCCTTACTAGACACTTGTAGCCTGAATAAAATTTCCTAAAAAACATTTTCTGAGTTGCCGTAATTAATTAACATAATTATTTTACTTATGTGCAACATGGGGAAAAAAAGCTCTTTGATAGTATTTTCTACGCACAATGTAGAGTACAGTGTGCTGGAGAACTGTGTTTAACGCAATGTTATTTAGCCTGTTATTTTCTTCCTGCTTTGTTTCCTGTTCTCCCTTATTGTAGTCTGTTAGCTATGACATATTGGTGAGCATTCGGTTAGAGGAGCCTCGTTATATAGAATTGGGAATCACAGTTTCCTGCTCATCCAGCAACAAGTAAACGTGACCACAATTCAGAGTCTGGCCATAAAATTAAGCTGCAGCGTTTGTGTTTTTGAAAGATTTCTCCTTTGCTTCTGAAGCACACAGTGTGTCTTAAAATCTTTTAACCTTCGTATGCATTTCTAACATTCACGAGTGCAAGTGCCATTTGAAGAGCACCGGTTTTTATGCTACAAAACACATGCCCATGTGGAGGAAGGTTACCACATAAGCATCCGTCCTAAGAGCTCTATGGAAGTATCAAATCTGAAATTTCAAGAAATGAAGTAAAATATGTCCCACCTGCAAAACGTGTGTTTAGCCTTGTCGGTTTTGAACTGAATAAGGAACATTTAACTTCCAAGAATCTTTGCTGAAAAAGCACTGAATTAAGCCTCTTCGCCCATACCCAGAAAATTAAATCTTGGCACTGGGCAAACTTTTCTTCTATGTTCGCAAACAATGAATTAAACAAACGGGCACTGACAAGCAGCGTGTTACATGAGGGAGAGAGGGAGGCAAAAGGAAACGTAGCGTTTGTCCAGCCCGTCACTTCCATAGCGAGCACGTGGATAACAGCCGGATTCCTTCTGCTCTCAGCGAGGCCGTGGTTTCACCAGACGGGTCGGGCAGCGCTAACCCCCGTGAAAAAGGAGAGAGAGGTCCCGTTTTTTCCCCTCCGCTTCTGCCTCGCTTTGTGTTCCTGGCCCCCTGTCCCCTCGCTGCTCCCTCCGCTGGCTGTGCCGGTCCGTTGGGGTCCGCAGGAGACGTGGGTGCTGCGCCGCTGGCTCAGGGCGTTGGGCTGGCTGAGGTCCGAGCGGACCGGGCAGAGGCGGCGGGGCCGGTTGGTCAGCAGCCAGGAGGTCTTCCTCCCTTGTCCGTGGGGAGACACGGAGATGGGCTCCCTCTTACAGCCGTGCCCTACGGTCGGAGGGCCGGGGTCCTTCTGCGTGGGCACGTCCCCTCGCCTCTCCGCTGGCTCGGCGCGGCGTGTCTCCCGGCTCTCCCCCGGCGACGCGGGTCGAGCTCAGCGGTGGGACCCCGCGAGACCGCCCTGCGGTGGAGGCGCCTCCGTGGCGGCAGAGTCCGGCTGCGTGGGCAGGAGTCCGGCTGGCTCCTGCTTGCCCCGCGGGGAGCTCCCCGTAGGAAAGGCAGCCCTCCGGAAAGTGGGGAGCAGCACCGCCGACCTTCAGGTTGGGTTTGTCGCAGAACCTGCAAATCCGACTTTGTGGAGCTCGCTTCGCCCAAGTTCTGTGCTGCAGGGCTCCAAGGTGCAGCGTTGGGCTAGACCGACTGCTCTGCCCGAGCACCGTGGCTGTAGTTGGGCTGCCCTTGCTTTTTACTCCCCAACAATTACAGATTCTAGGTTTTCTCTTTTTTAAAAAAAAAACAAACCAGAAATATTGGTGCAACATGCGACATAAATTTAGCCTGTTTAAACTAGCCTGTTGGTACCTACCAGTGAGAAACCATTTTAACTTCCTTTAAACAGGGAGTTTCCACCTTCAGGAGCCTGCAGCCCCTGTGAGACAAAAGCAGTTTTCTATTACGTACTGTGTCACTAGGTTTCTCTGTAAAATATAGGCATACATAGGATTTTTAAAAGGCATTGTTAAGCCAAAGATAGAGGAAGATTGTAACACTTTAGGAATACAATGCGAAGATAATAATCAGACAAGTTAAGACACCTTCATAATCTTCCTTTGACAAAATAATAATTAAATACCTATTACAGTTCTCTTGTGTCACAAACATTTTCAAAAATAATCTGTCAAAATGAGAAGATTGCATACAAATGTTGTATTAGTCATATAGAAATCATAATGCTAGGTCTCTAGACTTGAGAAGTTTAAATTTATTTGTGTGTTAGGTAGTACTGCTAACGGTATACCAAACCAAGTATTAGTCTTCTGAAGCACCAGCACTGGATGTATTTGTCAGCTGTAGATAGTTAGACAGTGTTTCTTCTTCCGCGTATAAAGGTTTTGAAGGTTTGGTGGATTGTTTTGTTGTTTTGTTTTTTTTTTTTTTAATTGCTTTGAAAAAGTAATCATTAGGAAGTCTTTACATCAAAAGGATAATAAGCATTTATCAGGAAAAAGTGTCCAAGAACCAGAAGTGGGTATTCTTTCTTCTTCTATCTGACATTTCTTTGTCATGGAATTTGATTTATGTAATAGATGGATAACATTATATATGTATATATACCATGTTCTGTTTTCTAGAATTTATTTGAAATCACTTTAACTTTGAATAATTTTCCAGGTTTCCCATTCATCTTAAAAGTAGTTTGATTTGTATATCTTTTGTCACAATGAGAATGATGACATTTTTGTTAGTGATAGCAATGCTTATGTGATATTTTGTTTTTATATGCAGGAAATGTTTTTAGTTTCCATAAGATTCATATCCATCTTAATTTTGTTTTAGTTGGGCACTAAGAAACAAAATTCCATCTTTTGATTTGAGAGCATCTGATAAACTGTAGTTCTTCAAATCTGGAGGGCTCCCATCCTTCTGACAAGGAAAGGAAGGCATTTTTGGGGGAAGACACAGCTATAAATGTAGTGTGTCCAGATTTAACTTTTTCCCATAATTGTTAACTGTATCAAAATCCTTTTTGCTGATATAGGCAGCAAACACAGTTATCTTAGGGTTTTACAGAATATTTTATTCACTATGTTTTGGTGAATTGTGAAAAAATTGTATTCTGTCAGCTAGTCGCCAGTCTCAGAAGAATGTGTACTTTTATTACCTGTCTCCCGCAAGCAGCGAATTCTGTGATCTGAGCATGCTGCTCTGAGATGGCCTAAAATGTATTTTCATCTAATTATGCAGATTCTTTTATCCAGTAAGCTTTCCTGTCTGTTGATTTCTTTGCGTCCATCTTCAGGCTGTGTAGTTCTATAATTTATTCTTACTACCATTATGTACTACAGTGGATTAGCTTGCTGCTGGAGATAAAATCACCTTGTTTACAAGATGATTCAGAGAATCAGACAATATACACAGATGTATTGCAGACTCTTATAGTGAAACATAAGAGTGTACAGAGGCATAAATTCAGGCTAAGAATGTTTTTATTTTAATATCCTTTTCTTCTGTAGAGCATAAATACAAATCCAACTGAGGTGCTTTTGCAATACTAACCAGGGTAGCTTTCTTATGTTTTGTTTCACATCTTAAGCAGGTTGTGCTTTATGTGCAGAATTAAATTGTAACTAAGTCCATGAAAAGTCAGTGAGAGACCAGAATTTCATCCTTTATGTGCAGCTGTGATAAAAAACCCAGCAAGAGTCCTGATTCAGCTCCTACTGCAACTTAATTATTCATAAAGTGCCTAGCCTATTGGATTTTTTTAACGAGGGATACTTTTTTTTTAAACTTTAAATAAATCAGGTTAGTCTAGTGACTTCACATTTAACATTTAACTAAGAAGACTGCACAGATTCTTGCTGAAGTGAAGAAAGAAATTAAGTCAAATTATGTTTCCTTTTTTGAATGTAAAGACTGGCAAAGAGAAGGAGACTAAAGAAGAAATTAATTTCAGGTCCAGGAAGTTGTGATTCCAACAGGCTTAATACAAGAGGTCAACTGTGATATCCCTCACAGTTCTCTAAACAAGGTCATCTTGTATATATTTTCTTTATTCAGTCATTTGTTATGAAGATACCTCTTGTATTTTCCTCCCCTCCTTTTTGTTCTCTTTGATGGCAAGCCCAGAGAAGAGTTTATATAGTCTGCAAGAATTACTGCAAGAGAACAGCTTTCACTGACATGGAGGTAGGGTTACACAGATCACTAGTTTAGTGTTTGAGGGGATTAGAAGAGAGATTTATTGAGATGGCAGAAGGTGGTGCATCTCTGTGGAAATGAAAGAGAAGTGAAAACCTACATTGTATTTGCGAAGTCTGGACTTTTAATTTGCTAAAGCTTTGTTGGGCAAAAAGATAAACATGACCTTTAATTTTCTTCATCTAGAACAGGCCTTTCTAACCTGCTGTGGTTCAGGACACCAGCCTTCAAATCTTGACTGTTTATCAGGCTTTGCCTTCTAATTTCTTTGGGTACAAAGCCAAGAATTTCTCTGCATGTCGCCTTCCTGTGGGCTTCTTAATGGATCAGAGGTTTAGCTGAAATGTTCTGACCTAGGAGATATGCCTCCTCCTTCGGCGCTTGCTGTAGCACAGTGCTGAAGATTTTTCTGAACATTTAAGATGCTTTTGTGTGGTGACAAACTTCTTGTTTCTGGACCATTACCCATAAAGCAAAATTAATTCTAGTTAGGGCAAAATTATATTGGCACAAGGGATTTTTAAGCTATAAAGTGTAGCACTGTTAGAAATAACCAAGAAACAAGCGGAGAACAGAAAATGACCCTTAAATAGCAGATGAAGACTTGAGCTGTGTTGTGCCAAATGAGTTTCTGAGGAATGTATAATTCCTTTCAGTAACTTTTTGTTTGCTTTCCATTGCAGGGGGTTTTTTTTATACAGCATAATACCTTGTTAGGATATCTTTATGCCATCTCCTAAATGCTGCTGTTTAGAAAGACTTAAGAAAATATATGAATACCTTTAAGTCTTCTGATTGCAAGAAATTTTAACTACAGATCCAACACTACCGACAGAAGGGGTAGGGTTCAGCTGGCCAAAAAAATGTTGGAGCCAACTTCGTAAATATCTATACCAAAGCTAGTTCCCTTGGACTCCCTTTATATTCAAAGCAAAGAAGGCACTTCTAGTGCACAATTTGTACCATTCTGAAGTAGTATCTGAAAAGGTGAGCTATTCCCTCAAAGTACCTGTTTCTTCCCACATCAACACTAGGGAGAGGCTGCTCTCGTACTGACATTTACTTTATACAAACAACAGGGTTTGGTGAGGTGAATCCCCCCCATGTTCATGCCTCTGTGCTGTTCTGGAGCTTCATAATCCAGAGCCCCTGTTCCACTGTTTCTCTTGTATAACTTTAGGCAGCCGGTTGAACTCAACTGGATTTTGTATGGTTCTTTCGTTAGAGTATGGGGAGAGACAGGTAACTTCAGGTTGTAACCCACCCAATGTATGAATTGCTTTTTCAAGTTATTCTGATTTTTGTAGGTCCAAAAAGAAATTATTTCCGGGACCCTCTCTTTATACAGTATTCTTAAAGTTAAATACTACAAAGCGTAGCAGATTATATCAATCTTTAATAAAAAAAGAAAATCTTGGTTAAGAGTCATGCCATGCATGAAAGTAAAATCAAATTAAGATCTGGAAGGAGAAGAAAATGCATATAAGATTTCAGTGGATAAATACAGTAACGGCTACCATTCTCATGCAAGAGCAAAGAAATAACTACATTTCACATTTCAGGAGTAGTGTTAGTTGAGGCTAATGTGGTGTCTTCACAGAAGAGAGCATCTTCCGTCTATCAAAACTTGCATTATTAAGCCCCTAAGTTTTTTTTTGCTATGAAAAGTGAAAAAACTAAACCAATTGTTTTAGTCATGATTTAAATACTCACTTAGATGCCTGTCCTTCATGCCCTCTATCCTGCAGTCTTCGTCACTTGTACTGGCATCAGTTTTCTCACCCCGTGGAGTCAGTTTGGGCTATTATACCTCTAACTTTAGCAGGTAATCCTGTTTTTCTGAAAGCTCCATTGCACCTGTTCCCTTCAGCAATTGCTTTGGGAATGCTCCCAAAGAGAAATCAGGATTATGGTTGTTAGAAGGGCAGAGTGATATACAGAGAATATAAGACAGAGTAGTAAATGGTAGCACAGAACTGAATAAAAGAAATGAAATGGAAAAAATGGAAAAGGAAGGTTGAATAAATTCAATGTAAAGAAGATATCACAGGATCAGAGAATGGTTGAGGTGGGAAGGCACCTCTGGAGGTCATCTGGTCCAAATGCCCTGCTCGAGCAGTGCCACTTAGAGCAGGTGGTCCAGGACCATGTGCAGGTGGCTTCTGAGCATCTCCAAGGATGGAGATCCACCATCTCCCTGGGCAACCTGTGCCAGCGCTCGGTCACCTTCACAGTCAGAAAGTGTTCCCTGATATCCAGGAGGAACCTCCCGTGTTTCAGGTTGTGCTCATTGCTTCTTGTCCTAGTTCAATGTACTAACTCAAAGGAAATGAGCTGTACAGGAAAGGGATGACAGGAAGAGGAAATATTAAGTAGATTGGAAAAGAATGGAGAAAATTTGTGGGTATCACCTGTCTACTGCCCAGATGAGTGGAACCAAAATGATAAACCCACAAATATTGTTAATGAAGTAGTCAGGTAATTGAAACTACATATGATGGGAAAATGAAATGGGGAAGTATGAAATAACATCAAACACATTGTTAACTTGCAAAATCTACCCAAAACATAAATGATAGAGAAAAAAATTATCTGAATTTTACATTGTTTCATAGTTTCATTCTTGATAACACATACTGTTTCCATTTGGACACTCTTTTATTATTATAGTCTGGCAAAAAACTTCTGGCACCACCCCACTGGGTATTTTTCTTTGTCTCCATCACATTAAAATTTTTTATGCTGTATAATTCCAGCACTATTTACATTTTCTGTTTGCTTTCTACTTTCTTTTGCTGATCCCTACTTTATTTGAACTCTGTGCATGTTTTTCCTCTTATCTCTCTGCCTTCCCCATGCTGTGCTCCCTGTATTCAATCATGTTGTTTGTGTTGTACAAATTACCAGTTCTTCACCAGTTCTCACCTTCCATCTGTTTTTCCTTAATATATAAGCCAAGACATAGCTGCTGCAAGATTGTTATGTAACCTTAAATTCATACTATTATCTATTACATTAAAATGTTTAAAATGTGCTGTCTGATGTAGTTAGTAAACTCCTGGGTCTGGTTTGTTTTCCCATACAGAGTAATCAGTGATTCAGATTCAGTCAATGTTTCCAAACAAATCACCTGTATGGAGGAGAAAATGTAAATGTTGCATAAAAAGAAGATTAGTCTTTCCTCTGTAATATACCACATTCAACCTACTGTAAAAACAGCAGATTTCCCAACACAGAAGACCTACTCTAAAAATTCAAAACCAGAACCTATACATT
>JANVCT010000023.1:399884-414717 GCA_026770115.1 Aviceda subcristata
GGGAAGGGAAGGGAAGGGAAGGGAAGGGAAGGGAAGGGAAGGGAAGGGAAGGGAAGGGAAGGGACGGGAAGGGAAAGTGAAGGGAAAGGGAAAGGGAAATGAAGCTAATTTAACAGTTAAAGTTTGGGGTTTTTTTTCAGGATTTTAAAAATTTTGTGCTGAAGCACCAGAACACTTGGTAGTTACAGAATCCATTCTTGTTCTGCTTTGTAACTGCAAAATATGTATTTTTTTTAATCTCTTATATGTCAAGAATGCAACAAACCCACAAATTTTCCTCTCCTCACAATACGAAATGAACATTAACAGGGTCTTGGATGACCAAAACATGATCAATTAAAAATAAAAAAAGTAAGAGAAATCCTATCACAGGGGTGACTGTCTGTTAATATTCCTTTATATATTTATTTTATTATTAATGAAGAGAAAAATAATACATATTTTTAACAATTTAGAAAGTCTTGTAATAATTTTTCCTCACTCTTGGTTCTTTTACTAGGAATAAGGGGGAACAAACCTTTAGGTACTATACAGGGGAAAGACTAATTTTAACCATCAAAAAGGTGTGTTTGGCATATATTAATTATCCATTCACCATTTTTACTCAATTTTTATTCAGTTAACAGAGACTCATTGAGCATAAGTTGTCAAATGTAAAAGTGTCTAAAATAGGTATGTTGAATAGTCCTGTGGAGATGTTCATGTCCATCTATAGAGACCAGAGAAGAAGACTAGAAAACTAGCAATGATAATACATAATTTTTGTGTCAGTTTTTCTATTATGCTCAAATTAATCACAGAATTTCAGTGTCAAAGCTCACAAATTATCCTTGACCCTATGTATGTATTTGCTCTGGGTTTATACTTTATGTATCTTTGGCCACTTTTGGATAATGAACAGCTAAAAAAATGGACCTTTGTGTGACCCAGTTTAGTCATTCTTATGTTCTTATAGACTCTGAAAATGACACAGAAGTTCCACGTATAGATCTTTAGCAGAATCCCATGGATATTATATAGGAAAATAGGATAAGATGGGAAAAGGCAGATTATATAAACCTACAACAGCAAATAACTGTTGTATAGATGTTTAGTCCAGGATTATCTAGCATGTGTTTTCCAAAATCCACACCACAGCATGATTCCTAGCTTCTATAATAATTGTAAACTGTTATGTAACCAAAAGCTATTATACATTGCAGAAACAGTGAACAAGCATCACCACTATCCCAGAATACTGCTATAGGTCAAATTAGTTGAATGTGCAGAAGTAGATTAAAAAATCTGAATATGTTTTTGACAATTTGAATTTCAATTAAAATTATTTTTGCACAGCTCGGTAAGCAACCCTGGCGTTACTTTCTTTACAATTAAGTCTTTAATGTTACAAATGGTAAATCTGTCACAGCAAATAATTTAATGATAGTAAGGTTGACCTGCTCTGCTTAATCCTTGCTAATTACTGTTCTTTAGATATCTGCTATGGCAACTGTGTCTGATGAGAATTTTTTTATTCTGTTGACTTAAATAATGTGATGATAAATTTCCCATCCTCATTGCCCTGTTTCTCTGCTGCGTTGCAGCAGTGTCAGCTTGATAGTGCATTCAGAGGTCACAGTTACGCCTTTGAATTCTACCCTTACTCATGGACCATCTTCCCTGAACTGGCTGATCACTACTTTGTATCTCACCCTTCATTTTTTAATAAGGCCTATTCCTGCCAGTAAGCATCAAATATAAATATTGGATAAGAATAGATGGATGCTAGTTGAAATATTTTTTACATGAGCTCTGAGTGGATATAGTCTCCAAAAAGTACTCAGTTCCTGTCTTTGAGTTGGCTAAGGTAGATTTCTGCTTTAATAAGGGTGACATCACCTCCATGTGGGAAGTACTGAAGAAGCCAGGAAGCCACATTACACAGAGCTGAAATCACTTGCTACTTTAAGATATGTTAGACAAAGTGTGTTTTACCTAAATGGATTTGGACATTAAAAAGGTGGACTATAGCTCATACTGTTGGAAGAGGTGTTGTGTATTAAACTGTAAGGAACTCTGAGAAAGACCCTAGGCTTATAGCTGTGTAGAGCAGGTAGAGTGGACCAGTAGAATGGGATCTATCAAATTATATAGCTGATGCTGAGGAGCTGACATCCACACTATATATATATTTAGGTTTTTCTGTTTTGTTTTGGGGTTTTTTTCCCGCCTTCAGACTAGCTCTACCCTTGTCTCAAGGACTGTGTCCATTTGTGCCTGAGGTGCATTAAGGGCACTCCTAGATTTGCTTCCAGTTGCTTCCAAATGCTTCTGTCTCCCAGTCTGGTTTCATCTGAAAGGAATCCCAGTCAGGCACTCCATAACCACGCTGTGATGCAAATCAAAGTGTAGTAAATGGGGGGAAAATGGGAGATTCACTTCAAAGGTACATCCCTGATCTGAATTAACACACTAATGTGGAGAAAAAGAAAGATTAATATGTATTTACAAAGGAGTAATAAGTAGGAGAAAGGAAGTGTACACTGTATTTGTAAGTGCAATACTGGAATACTGTGTTTAGTTCTGGTGTACACGTGCTTACAAGGCTAGTCATAAAACAGAGGATACCTAGAGAAAATGAATCAATGAAAGCAAATAAGCTCTTATCAGAGCTTAATCTAGTGAAGCTATTAAAGAAAACAATTAAAATTAACCTAATTACAGGTATAAGTAACTTCACAGAGAAAAATACTGGGTATTAGCTAATACATTACTCCAGTGAGGAGAGGATAATCCTACAGCTAAGGCCTACATAGAAGTTGAATGTAAATGAATTTGAATTATAAATAGAGCAATACATCCATAACAATGATTAAGCATTAAAACAAATTATATATGGAAGTGGTGAATTATACATCTTTTAATGCCTTCCAGATAAGATGCTATGCTTTCCTAGCAGACATAATTTTGTCAGATATGAGTTACTGGGCTCATTATGGGACCAAAAGAATTAAATTACGTAAAGTGATGTACACGAGATCAAATTAGGTGATATGATAGTCCACTCTCTGAAGACTATGTATTTTATACCTCTTTATTGAATAGGATTTATTTGTTGTTTTTCCTTAAGTAATGTTACTATTATAGACTTACAGCTGATTTAAATATGAAATTGTTTACAGTTTACACTGTTCTAGTCTGTGAGTTTAAAGCTGTCAAACTCTTGGATATTTCTCATATTGTTATGCTTATTATTACATGCTTTTTCTGCTAAGCAAGTTGCAGCTGTGTGTAACAAGATGAAAGTATTCGTTCTAGTCTTATCCACAACTTTTAAAAGAACGTGGAGTCAAAAATTGCCCATGGCAGAATAGCAAAATTTCTCCCAAATCCTGTTTAGAGAAGTACAGTTCTGATAGCAGTTGCATGCAACATTAATACGTATCTTACTGTCATAAGTGGAGCTGATCAGTTTTCAATCTGCAGCTATCCTTATGTCAGCTTATGTTAGACGTTATCCTTATGTGAAATATCTGTTTTAAACCACTATTGCCCAAATACGTGCTGGGGCATTGGCCTTTTGACAGTCCAGGTTGGGGTTGTGCAGAATTGGGCCAAGACTTCCGCCTTACCCCTCAGAAGTTTGTGTCACTGGAAATCACGGTGCACAACCGCCGAGGGGGCGGGACCCGGTGAGCTCTTGGGTCTTGCTTTACAACAAAGCTGAGGGACACGCTGAGCATGAATTTTCCTGGGATCTCAAAGAGTATTTCAAGTATGAAATACAGGTGAGATCAAAAAGATGGAGGCCACCATTCTCTGACCATTAATTCTGCAACTGTACAAAATTAATCCAGATCAGATGTGAGCACAAACCTGCATTCTCACCAAATTGTCTAGAGACCAGACCACTGTTAGCTTTTATGCTTGCTTTGTATTAGCTGCAAAAAACCAGAGGATACCTGCTTCTGGCATCCAAGTTAAGTCTCTCAGTCACTAATTTTTGATCAAATTTGAGTGAGTAGGCACAGATTTTATGAATCAGAACTTTGTGTCGTGTGACTTTAATGTTTCTTTTTCCATCTTGTGTTAGGAATTTTAAAATGGAATTTATTGTATAGTCAAACTGGAAATTGCAATTGAAATGCAGTGAAGAATTTCTATAATGAGAACGGATTTAGGTGGAAGTTGGTTACCTTCATCCGCAATGTTAGTTCTGACAATTTCAGTGAAGTTTGGAATTGCCTAGCTATCTCAAAGGCCTTATAATTTGTCAACTGATTGATGTTTACTTTTTAATTTTCCAGTTGCTTACAGTTGTTTCTTCTACCTCTCCAGAATTGTCCTAATCTTGAAGTAGCTCAATGCTTGGTTGCCTCCCCTAGATGAAACAAACTAACAGTACAAATAGTTAGAGGAAACTATGAAATTCTGTGTTGGTTCTGAATTACATTACAAAATTTTAGTAAAATAATATTTTTATTCAATATATATTTAAACTCTAGTTGGTGTTTCATTCCCTATTGGATTCTGCAGATTTCCAGCATTATTTTCAATTTTCTTATTATGATTTTGTGGAATCCTGTTGTTTACAGTTTCCATTCAATTTTTTTCTCCCTGCATAATATTAGGTTGAGCCAGTGAAACAAATATTCTTGCTCTAGTATTTATCTAGAGGTACTAGAATAAATCAAACATTTTAAAATGAGACCAGCCCTTATTAAGTATATTGAGAAATGGGTAGTTGAGAAATGCACTTTGAAGTAAAAGAGAACTAGTTTTTGAAATTTTTAGCATTTTAATAGAGTTTTGAAACCATGGGTATTAAAAAAGTCAGGAAAACATCTTTGTTGTTCAGGTGAATAGATAATACCCTTTAAAGCTTGCTTTCCCTCAGGATACTAAAAAGACAAACCTCATTATTTCCTGATTTTTTTTTACACTAATTCAACTAAATCCACCCTTGATTAAATCTCCTGGACTCTAGTAGTGATCAGACCAGGTGACAGATTTGTTTATGTTATAAATGAGCATGGCTTAGAGGATTTTGGCTAATTTGTCTGCAAGTGGGTTTGACTCACAATCAGCAGAGGCTGTTTAAAAATGTGCAATGGATGTATGTCTGAGTGCCATAAGAAGACAGGAAAAAGACATTATTCTGTCCCAGAGTGTGCCAGCACTGCAGATAGCCATGACTACACGTGCCTGAGGAATACGCTACCAGCCACTGGCCTGAAATACCTGCTGCCTTTTGAGCTCAGAAGAAGTAATCTTTATAAGAATTACTTTCATTTTCTTTTTTGTTATTGAGGCATAGAGTTGTTCAAGCAGATTGGATTCAGAGCCATTTTAATGATGTACAAAAAGACTAATTAGCATGTAAAATAATATCTCAGTTACTCTTTACATTTCCTGCGTTTGCTCTGAGAATATGTTTTAGTAATTATGCTGTGGATGCCAAATGGTGGGAAGAAAACTCATTCCTAAGCTAATTGACATATGTCTCATTTTGTCTAATCTAGTTTTCTGTATGTTGATAAGAAATAACAGCTTTTTATTTTACTCTTTTTCTTGCAGTGATGGGATTGCTCTTGGTTGCTTGTGCATGCTTTCCATGCTTCCCTGTAGTGTAACTTCTTTACCAGGTAAACAAGATAATAAGACTAATTTGAGACAGTAGCCAGCTACTTTATGGATCCTGGAGTCAAATTTGTATTAGGAAAATGTTATGTTTTAAGGTGCACCAAAATGCAATGCTATTACAATTATAATTAGTTTTGAAGTAGTTTAGCAAAAGTCATGTTGATAGAGTATTTCATTAAAGCCAGTACATTAATTCTCAAAGTGTAAATTAGAAAAAATTACCTGCACTGTAACTTGGAGAATAGGTCCTAAGGAAGCTGTGAGGAAGTAGGACAATGATCAGAAGTAATTTTTAATTTGATTGTCTGAAATGTAGGGATCAAAATAAATGTTTCATTTTGGGAGGGAGTTTGACAACTGTATGGATGCAGAAAAAATCTGCAGTTATGAGAGGAATTTTTGTTTGCTTTTACAGGCTTAATGCTTCAAGACTGATGGATAGTTCTTCATAGTTTAAGTTCTTGAAGAAAAGATATTAAAGATGCCACACCAAAAATCTAATTATTAAAAAAAAAACAGAAAAAAGCATTGTAAGTTCTATGATGATTTGTTCTGATTTGTACTTTTATTAGCATATAGGCTAAAAAATTTCCAAAATACATGATCACAAGCTTTATTATATCACTGTTTCTTTTTTCATCCCTTCTTCTTGATAACGGGTTGTATTCAGTTTATAATAGTTCTCTTTCTGGCATGTTTTATCTTTCTAAAAGTAAAGCAATGTGATAAAGTTTAAGGCATAGTTCAGACCATTCACTTGAAGTCAGTTCTGAAACTCCAGTTACAAGAAAAAGGTTCTTGTCTCTTCTTTCAGCATCCTAATAAATGTGTCTTAATATATTTGAAAATAATCTTAAAAATAAAGCATGGTGAGATTAAAATGGATTGTGTTAACAATTATTCTTGATAAATTTCCCTGGTATGCCTGATGAACAGGTGGGGTTTGTCAGTAATCTCACAACAGCCCAGAAAGCATTTCCATTTTATGTATTTTGAGTCACAAATAGCTCTTTAAATACTTTATTCTAAGGCTTGTTTGTTGCCTGCGAAGGATAAAAAGTCATCGAAAGGCAAGCTGTACAGGAGAGAGGCCTTATCAGCCTTATGCTCCAAGGAATCTGCTCACACTGAACTTGCTGATGTTTATGGAAATTTCTAGGTCATATTTCATTGTACTTAGTATTATTAGCATTCTAGTATTACCCATGCTAGCATTATATAATCTTAATTTCATCACAGATCCAGCATTCATAAACTGGTATCTCAAGCAACACACGCACCAGCAAATACTCAGCAAGAGGAGACCATAGCTCCTCGAGGGAGATGAGGAAAAGGAAGGGTGATGTTTTATGCATCTTTGTAAACAGCTTGTGCTGTGTTTGCTTCTGAAGTTCAATTTGGCAACATTACCTGTCACCAAGAGAAAAATAAATTTGGTGAGAATGATGTAAAGTTGTGAGTGCTTTCAAATATGCAGACCAACTTACTCCTAGATGCAGGGTCAGGAATAGAAACAACCAAAATCTTGCTTGTAACTGCTTAGTGATACAACTGCCACTTTATGGGGAGTCAAAGCAAGTACTTTATTCCTGTTGGTATCACCTTTAAACTGTGCAGAATACAGGCATGTGGGAAAAGGTGTAGGTGATAAAAACCTCATCTTCGCTGTCAGGAAATTGTATCCTTCTGTTTCTTTTTCTTCCCATTGTCTAAAACTGATAGAGTGGATAGTTTGCTTCCTTGTTTTATATCTTTTTGTAGTTCCGACTCAAAGTCTGTTGATGATAGGACGCATGCTAACAGATCTCCAATGAAACGTTTGATACAGTGCTGTGTGGGCAATTACCAAGGTAACTGTAGAAAAGTGGATTTTATCCAAGAAATTTTTAGAGGAATAAGAAGCTGACTAAAGGGGATGTGACAAAAAGTTGTCTGAAGGAAATCTCAGGCCTGAGGAAGGTTAACAGTAGACTTCCTTAATGTATGGTCCTACAACAGATTGTAATTAGTGATTTCATTAACGACAAAGGATAAATACATGTTAACAAAGTGGAGGGACAAGGCACGGTTAAAACCAATTGTTTTAGGTTGCATCGTTCTTTTAAAAGACATTATGCTTAGGAGTTTGATAAAAGTTCATGAGGGACACTAGCTATGGCGTATGTACAAAAACACATGAATGCACAGGTGCCTAAGCATATATATAAACATGATGTTACAGCAGAAAGATAAGGAGAGGAAAACTCCAAACCAGTAGTACTCCCCATCTCCGCTATGGAATAGGACACATGCATGTATTTCAGTATTAAATGATGAATGTTTTGAACAGTTATCCGTTCTTAGTCATGACTAAATTATCTCAAATCTCTTTCTGACACGAAGATTTCTACATTATAGCAATGTTTTCAATGACAATGAGTGTGAATCGGTTTGGATCGGAAGAATGGCTCTGAAGGTCTTGCTTGCCCAGGGACCCTCTGCTTCAAGACAGAGATTTCAGTAAGCATTGCCCTCCCCAAGTGAGAGGCGTAAATTACAAAAATACTCAGTGTAATGCTGTGGACCAGCTTACCAAGTGGAAATGTTCACATGTGAAGGAAAGATAATATCCTATGTTTTGACTCATTTCGTCCATCTTTTTTCGAGATAAACCCTGAAATTGTGCAGATACTGAGCATCTTCAACGGAATGCCAAAAGTGCATCCCTGCATTTCTAGCCCATTAAGAAGTCCTTCATTTCTTTGCAAAGTACATGTGTGTAGAACCCTTTACTAAACTGAGTGGAGGGCATGGTTTTGGGTATAACTATTGCAGCTTTGCAGGACAGGAGACTGGAAAAATGATGCCGGAAATTTCGCAGCGTCCGGTGAGTAGGTTTCACCAGGTACGGTCACTGCGCTCCCTCTGCCTCCTCCGTTAGTACACCAAGATGCAGCCTTTATTTCCACTGTCACGTGCCACTTACCTGTAAAGCAAGCTCACAAGAGGGTCAACTCTTCATGTGTCTGCTTTGTGATCCCCCCCTGCGGGAAGAGGCCGCTGACACCTGCGAGTACCTCGCTCAGGAACTGCGAGGCAGCTGCTCTAATTGCAGCAGGCGGCTGGGAGAGCCAGCGCGGACGGAGCCCGTGCGGCGGTAGCCCTGCCACACCTCGGCGGCGCCTGTCCTCCCACGCTCTTGCCTAAACGGGCCGCGCAGTGCGCCGCCCCAGAGAACTCGTCCAGACCGAAAATGAACCCTGCAGAAAACGGAGACAATGACAGAAGTAACTCGTTTTCAGCCAGAGCTGCTCCCCGGAGCAGTTTGTTGCAGCCGCACTGGTGCCTGACGGAGGGGAGGGTCAGGCGCGGGTGGGCGGCAGGTTCGGGAAGGCCGCAGGGGAGGGTCCGGTTTGCGTCAGCTGCCGCGGGGCTGCGTGCCGGGCCCCGCAGAGGACAGGACACAGGCTAGCCCCAGCCCAGCGTCGGGTTGCTGCGGCTTCACGGCTCCGAGACCTGACCCACAAGCTGGCACTGGTGCTGTGCTGGACCACGGAGCGCTGGGGTGGGGGCTCTCCGGTGCCCCTGCACTGAGCTGGTGGTGCGAGACGTGTCATTGCACAGAGCGGTGCTGCGAGCAGGCCGCTCAGCGACCCCCAGCACGCGCGCTACCACCCACATCCAGCCAGAGCTTCACTGGTGAGTGATGGGCTGGCGCGGGGGGAGACTGTGCAAAGGCGGTACCTTAACTGGTTCCAGCTCACGCAGAGGTTCAAAGTCGCTTCTGATCGAAGCCTGACAAGGTCTCGCCTTGGAGCCAAAAGCTGCAGCTTCTGGCATGGTCCGGATGAGCTGAAACGCAATGTCATGTCTCTTTGAGAGGCAAATTTTCCCACCCTTCATTGCGTTTCCATTGTCACACTTAGTCTCAATACATTGTGGGAAAACTCTTCTGAAAAAGGTAGGATGTAACAAGAGTCATTTTGAAGCAAAGAAGCGAGTTAGAAAATGATCGGTCTCCTAATGGTGTAGCACCAATTCTTTCACTAATAAAAACTGTACTGGGATCAAAATACACAAAATTCAGATAACCACAGGGTGCCTAATTGCAGTTATTAGGAATAGGGTTTGTCTACTAGTTTCCTGTTAATTTCTTTCCTGGTAATTTGCCTACAAACGTGTTTTACTGTCCATAGATTTGTCTGAATGTTATCAAGCCCAAATTAAATGGAATGACTCAACTGATAAGCTGATGATTCAGATATATCAATGATGGGAGTTCAGGAGAGGTTTTCAATAAATAAGTAACAAAACAGAAAAAAAAACCCTACCTGAAAATGCAAAATGAAAACTCTAGGTTTAAACATTCATTTTGGTTTATTACATATTCCGTCTATCTGGGCCTTGGCTTGCTCTTTTCTGAAAGGCATAAATGTGATGAATTAACTAGGTTTTTGTACTGTGCACTTGAGCTTCAATGCAATTATACCCTGCGATTCTGTACAGAATCTACAGGCATGAAAAATGTTACTGTTGGACAGTCGCACACTAAACTGTTATTATGCCACATTTTAACTAGCTTAATCCAAAAGAATTAAACGATGTATTTTGACTACCACACAAAGGTATTCCATAGTCTAAGTGAACTCAAATATACTGGGGAAAAAAGTGTGAGACCAAGTCTGAATTTTTCCTGGAAAATTCCAGAGATACAGTATAGTAACCCCGTGACTTTAATACTCTGCTTGGTATAAGATGATCTCCTTCAGCAAAGACAGTTTATAGCAATGTGAATAATTAGAAATCACAATAACAATAATTAATCTGGATTAATACCACAATTTGGGCAGTTTGCGGGATTTCACTAGGGTTTGAGATTTTGGTTTTGTAGCTGTGTTAGTGTCTTTATTTTACGTTATAAATAATAAATAATATTTAGGTATTATAAAAAGGACTTTTTATTCCCTTTAAAGGGCAAAACTGTTTGCTAGTTGCAGCAAAAGGACCACATGTAATTCCCAAACTATACAGGTTACCACTTACATGCCATTATGCTACCGCATAGCTGTATTATTGCCACATTCAGCTTTCTTTCCCCCTTTCCCCCAAGGTATTTGTCATTTCATATGTATTCAGAAAAACTGATTTGTTATTACCATTCTCTGAAGAAAATTCTTTTTTAAAGAAATGTATCTGTATTGCAGTACCTCTTGGGAGCCCTAGGCATAGGTAAAAGCCATGCTGTACTACGTACACTAAATAAATGCATAATAAAACACAGCCCTTTCCAGAGAGCTTCCAGTGTAAGACGAGAAAGGCAGAAGATAGGTACAAAGGAATGGAGTTGTGTCTCCACATTTAATAATGCAGAAGTCAGGACGAAATCTGTTTTCTCACCTGGGCCCTTCTTATAGCCCAAAAGAGTTATGGACACCTCCAGAACTGCTCAAAGCTAGAAATCCAAGTGGGGTGAAACACAGTTCAAAGTCACTATTTTTTTCCAAGGACTTTTAAGGGAGGTTGGGCTGACTGGCTCTGATTAGATACCCAGTTTCTAGTGACTAGAATTCAGCATTTTGGTGCTGTTGCAATAATCACTAGTTTCACTGCTGCCTTTGTGTGTTCATAAAGAGCCTTAATTCCAGCACATGCCCTCACTATGACCTTTTGTCCTAATGCACTTGTAAAAGAAAAGTCTCTCTTCCTTATTACTTTGTTGGCTAGCATTAACTCATTCTTGTTTATCTCACTGGTGTATTGTGAGGAATAATTAAAGTTTGTGTACTGCTTTGAAAATGAGCATCATTGCATCAAATGCCAGTTTGAGAAGAAAGATCCTTTTTGATGTTCTTATCTTTTTTGTGCAGGCTTTAATTGGCTCTGTATTCATCTTCCTCACAGTCTTCCAGTTGCAAGTTCATTTTTTTTTAACCTAGATCTTTGAGCAGTTTCTCTAAAACCACACAACAGTCACTCTTGATCTACCCCATTCATCTCTTTCAGATGTTTGAGTGCCCAGGGAGAAGAAGGAGACGAAGATAATTTTTCAGGTCACAAGGATGATATGACGGACATGTATGCTAGTTAAGTGGAATGAGGAGGAACTTTTTGAGAGGCTGTAAGGAAGGGAAAACAGGATTACTGCTAAAGAAAGGAGGAGAGAAATCTCAGTTGTGCTTGTCCCTGTGCTTTTGTTTCCTGCTTTGAGAAGTCCTTCACTGGGCTGGGATTCCTGTCTCATGGAGAGTAGGAAGTTCTTTTCACTTTTGCAGTTTTTCTTTCCGAGTTTTCTATTTGCTTCAGAGGGATGAGGGGGAATACAAGAAGAATGACCAATCAGATGATGGATTTAAAACCTGAAGGAAAAGGTAATGGCCAGCTCTCATTGGGCTTGGATTCGCCTTTTTTTCTCTGCAGAGGAGGCAGAATTTTTGACACTTGGAAATTGTGAAACTGAACTGGAAAAACCGACAGAAAACATATGGTAATGTAGAAGTATTAAAAAAAAAAAATATTTACAAGGTGTCCCAAAAGCATTTGTATTTCTAATTACAGAACCTTGAGATTTTGTGCCTGTTCAAACAGCTAAATTTTCTTTTACATCGTTCACAAAAATGCATGGTAATCTAGATATACAAATGCTAACAATGTACAACAAACAAGCAAAAAAAACCCCAGAAGATGAAGCTTGTTGCTGTGGCCTGGCGGTGATCTGATTACCTGAATTTGATGCACTGGCTAGCTATTTGCCAAATGTCTGAACCTGTAAAAGCTGGAAAACATATAAGTGTTATTATCTCTCAGCTGACTCACACTAAAACATATTACTATTTTGGAAACTCATACAAAAATAAATCTGAAGAAAGTACATAAAAGCAAAGAAGGGAAAGAAAAATTCCAGCCCTAAAAAATCTGGAAAGAATTTTTCTGAAAGAGGATAAGAAATACATCCAGACCTGAAGATCTTTGTTTTGGACTATGTCTGGTTTTGATACTACATTTTCCAAAATTCAGCCACTGCTTTAGAATGGATGGAGACTTTGTTCATATACTTGGTAATGGCAAGTGAATATTTGGCCCATATGAACTTCATTTAATCATGAAAATGAAATGTCTCTTTCTAGTACCAAAAATTCAGTTTGGCTGGAAGCAGTTTCTTATGATTACATTTTTGACTGGACATTGCTTGCGTAGGTTGCTTGCAAGGTATTGATAAGCTAGAACTTCATTTTCACTAGTTCATTCATATCTTAATGAGTTTTCAGTACCAAAAAAATTGGTAAACTCACAATATATATAAGGACAAATAAATCAGCAAAAACCAGTGTCTTATGTGGTGGATTAGGTTTTATGTTCTTTATCATTTATGATCCAGAATAGTTTAGCCTGTTTTAAAGCAGTTTGCCCTTTGGAAGTAATTCTGGATATGTAATCACCAAAATAATGGATAGAATTAAAATTTCTGTTCTTTTAGCAGTATTATTTTCATGCAGAGCTCCTAAGATAGAGCATGAATCCCAGTAGATTAGGTCTTAAAAGACTGTGGAGACAAACAGATGGATGATTAGTTTTACCTTCTGTTAATGACCAAACAGAAAAAAAAAGGAATGAAAATTGTTTTCCACTGATTTTGCTGGGTTTGCCTTTCCTAACCAGTGATTTCTTGGACTGAATCATTGATAATGCCATCTAGACAAAGAAAAGGATGAAAAATGGGACAAGGGCAATTTCAATGAATTTACACAAAGCCTTTCTATGAATTGTCTTACTTACCTGTGCAACCTTATGTACGTCTTACTGCTGAATGCAGTCCGGACATGCGCAGATTTATACTGGCCTTCGCACACGACTTGCACAGAATGTATTGTTGTTATAGGTTGGTCACTCATTGCTTCAGTTGACTTTGCTCCTGGTTTTTGGGGGGGCAGGGGTTGTTGTTATTCATATTGTCAGACCTTACTTTACTGTTAGAAAAATGCATAAAAACAACTTACAAAAGGTTGCAGGTTTTTTTCCCTTTTCCAAAACATATTTCAACGTATGTTGTGGTTTATGGTGGGCAACTAAACACCACACAGCCGTTCGCTCACTCCCCCACAGTGGTATGGGGGAGAGAATCAGAAAAAAGGTAAAACTTGTGGGTTGAGATAAAGACAGTTTAATAGGATAGAAAAGGAAGGGAAAATAACAATAACGATGAAAGAATATACAAAACAAGTGATGCACAATGCAATTGCTCACCACCCGCTGACTGACGCCCAGCCAGTCCCCGAGCAGCGGGCCGCCACCCCCCAGCCAGCTCACCCAGTTTTATTGTTCAGGATGCCCTCACACGGTCTGGAATACCCCTTTGGCCAGTTGGGGTCAGCTGTCCCGGCTGTGTCCCCTCCCAGTTCCCTGTGCTCTCCCAGCTTCTTCTGGCAGGGCAGTACGAGAAGCTGAAAAGTCCTTGACTTAGTGGAAGCACTGCTCAGCAACAACTAAAACATCAGCGTGTTACCAACATTAATCTCATCCTTAAACCAAAACATAGCACTATACCAACTAGTAGGAAGAGATGTAATTCTATCCCAGCTGAAACCAGGACTATATAACAGGCTATGACCGTTTTATCTTACAATCATTATCACAGAAACAACGCAAACCATCATACTAACTCTGTCCGCACTCCTCCCCCACCTCAAATATTTCCCTTGTTCCACTGGTTCAAGTCAATCAAAATTTTTTATTAATTTCCTTTCAAGTTTTGATAGTAACTGAGCTCTGGATAAAAGCGTTGGAACTATGACAAGCCATCATAAAGTTTTCTGGGACTGGTGTTAGAACTAAAGGTGTTGGGTGCTACTGACAGAAACTGAGCAGAAGGGAGAAGGGCAAAGAACACATCCAGCCTGAGCTGCTAGCAAATAAACACTACAGCGATCACGCTAGCATAGAGCTGTTTTGCTTGGGGAACTACAGAGTGGTCTGTAAGTTCACCTGTACTTAAACAGATATGTTACATTCAGATTAAATATATATATTGCACAGAGTGCATATCGTATTTACGTTCCACCTTGATGGTAAAGAGTGCGTTTTGTCCCGGGGTGCAGCCGGGAGCCACCGACGAGAGAGGGCTTTCGTGGAGCACAGGACCACGTCTCCTGGGATGCAGCAGCGCTGCCTGGAGGTTCGGCACAGGTCGCTGCCCGGCGGCCGTGGGCCCCGAGGTGCAGCTGGCGGTGGGACCTGC
>JANVCT010000023.1:517894-533026 GCA_026770115.1 Aviceda subcristata
GGTGGGTTGTGAGCGACGGGGCGAAGGCTGGCACGCAGACCGCACGGCTAGAAACAACTCGCCAGTGGCCAGTTGCAGAGGCGTGGGGCTGGATTTCAGCAAAACGGGTTTGGGGGCTGACAAAAGACCGAAGAAATAGTACCTAACAAGTGAGACAGCCAACATGCATCATAAATTGAGGTGAGACAGAGAGCTGCAGACCAGGCAAGAAAGATCACGGTGTAAAAGCACGTTAGCAAACAAAAAAAAATGACCCTGAATGGTTCCTAGATTGAGGAGGAAGGAACCATCAACGTGGGCGTCCTGATCCTCCCAGCAAAGGACTCCAGATGCTGAGAGCTTCCTCTAACACCCCCGCCGCCAGCATCAGCATGAAACCAGCAAGTTTGCGACCCTGAGGAGCAGAGGGAGAGTGAGCAGAAAATCAGGAAAAGGGTTAGAAAATAAGAAGTGCATGTAAAACAAGTTTAACTGCATTACTCTAATTACTGGAACTTTTTCTGCAGAGATGTATTCTTTCTCTTTCTGCAACAATTACTCCTGGATTAGCAATGCTTCTTGAATTAGACTGTTAAGATTTTAATTATACTAGCAATAAACTCTTGACTTTGTATATACGGTGTGTTTCCTCTTTTCCCCAAAACAAGTTTTTGAGTGTAACACCAGCTCCATATCCCAATAAAGAAGTCAGAAAAGTACTTACTGATGATACCAGTAAACTACATCATTATGACAAGAAGACATGGATGTTGTCAGAATGGCATCCACCAGTTGTAATAGCCATACAGGGGCAAGCCACCACAAGAATCCTTGAAAAATGTCCTTTGATCTTGCCCCTAAATGTTACCTGCTGCAAAATGATAGATCCAGAAAAAATGAGCAAAACATATGGTTAGATGGAGCTGTGTAGGAGGCTGTCTGCTGCTTTGCCTTCTGCTGAAACAGTCTCAGATTACATTAAAAATCAAAGAATCTCTCTTAGCTATCAGAGATCTACAGGACATGAGCAGCGGATTTCCCTGCCTACCTGGATGGAGTGTTGTTTATTTTCCATTCATTGAGAAGACTATGTTTTGAGTTCTGTTACTCTTAAAATATTCAGGGTTTAAAGCTCACAGCAAGTACAGTTTAAAATGCTTGCATTTCTCGAGTATGTGTAGACTCAAATAAAACGGCTAAATATATCATAAGAATTGGTTTTATAGGCTATAATCCATTTCCCCTAAGAGTCATCATCTATCATAGCCAACAGCAATTTATTAGTGTCAGAGAAAAACTGGCATTCCCCTTGTCAGGATAAATTCTGCACAGGCTGTTACTCAATGAAAAAGCCATCATACTCCCCTTAATCAGCAGACAACAGGAAATGAAGACAAAACCCAATAATTTTTCTTTCTTTAGTCACAATTTAAGGAGAAACAAAAAGGCTACATAATGTTGATATGGGACTGCAATAGACACAGCACACTGGTGGATGCCAAATGTAGAGTGCAGCATTTATTCTATAGGTCTGTGAGATAAAGGACACCACCAGGAATGAAGAGCAACTGGTTCAATTGCAAATGGGAAGTGAGTTACATTTTCTGATAGTGGAAATCAGTAAGACAGTCAAAAGCAATTGGACATGTAAATGAAAGAGGAAAATTAGATCCATTAGGCATACTTTGAGCTTGACCTGTTTCCTAATGATTCTGTTTGTGTCTTAGTAGATTGACTATTACTTCAGTGGTGTAACTCCAGATCGATGCTGGTAACGAGATTATTCAAGATTTTTATACACAGACCTCAGGAAGTTCCAAATATTGTGACCAATATATTCCGCTGTGGCATCCCTTCAGTAAGTACAACACCAATTTCTTTGTTTTTTTCTTTAGATAAAAATGAGTAGCCACAATTTACACAGTACTGTCAGCTCAATGCATATTCCTTATGGTGCTTTGTAGGAATTCCTACCAACCTCTCTAAGCCTTCATGTTTTTAGGAAGTCTGGCTTGCTGCAGGACCATTTTTTCAGTTGCCATTTTGACACTAATAATTCGTGCTGCAGAAGAGATCTTCACTTGGCTCCCTTTTTCAAGATATACTTTATAAGGCTTACTTTGTTACCCCCTTTCCTTTTTGTCTGTTTTGCCTCTGGTTAAAACTAAATCCTACAGATGCAAAGGACTGACAGATTTTGAATGAGAAAAAAACAAATCCAGTCTCAGAAGATATGATTTTAACACCAAACTCAAATCTGTACTCATAAGTTTTATGAGTTCCTATGGGTAAATGCAACTCTTCTATTATCACAGAAAGCTACAAACTAAAGCAAGCCTTTGATTTTGAAGTAGACCTCACTCACTTCAATAAATCAAGGCGGATGTTTAGGCATTGTGGCAACCTATTTGTCAGAAGACGTTATGTGAAGACATGTAAGCAAAGGTAATAATTTGTTCTGTTTTCTGTTTGCTGACTTGGGGAAGGAAAGGTCTCCAGGCACAACAAATGTGAGGGGCTCTCCCCTGGAAGATTGCTGCCAGAAGGAAACCACTGCTTTTGGAGTGGCACTGGCATTGAGGAGACGTTATAGCTGATATTTCCCAAAACAAACCTCAATCTTCGGGCTTTTTAATTAAAATAATAATAATAATTTAAAAAATACTTTTATGTTCATTCTGTTTTGCTTAAATGGCTAATCTGTTTTTTACACATCTACCACTGTTCCCACAGTGGTTTGCTCATACTCACAGTTTGGCTAAGCTGAGGAACGGCCGTTAGCATACGTGACTATTTCAAGGCTCGTTATGGCTCTGACTTAGCGTATCGTTCTGTGGGAGATGGGGACCTTCCTCCCGTCTCCCCACACCTGATCTCCAAGATGAACTTCGTTCTTCACCTGAAAGTACCTCTGGCAATCACTAGACCCCTCCATGAGCTGATTAAATTCACCATAATGTGAGAAAGGATTTTTTTAGTCTGAAAAGGATTTTTCCCTAAGTTTAGTGAATTAGCTTTCATCCAAATCTATTCTCTCAACTGGTTGAATGTGCAGGAAGGAGATTAAAAACAGAGATTAAATGCATTTGAGCTGCTATGGAGCCATCAGGAAAGAGCTTTTATATCGAAAGTGAATAACCTCTGATTTTCCCCTTTTCTTTCTCAGGAATAATATATGTTTTACAGGAAAGGGAGTCTGGGAGGTGAATCAGAGCTGTATCATATTGGTAGAAGTGCTTTTGCTTTTGAAAACATATGGTAGGAAAGCATGTAACATTACGAACATTATATTACCCTGTGAATAAAGCTCACTGAACAACATGCCTACCTTCGAAGACTACTTCTGAAAATGCATTATAGAAAGTCGTGATAGACACGAAAGCCTTCTGATTGCAGTGCATCTGTTCTAAACAAGAGACAATATTTCATTGATTTAAGGACTTTTTTTTATTATTTTTTTCCATTTCAAACCCAAAGAAGGGGGATCATGCCAAAAAATCTTGTTTGTTTTTCCAACTGCATCAGTTGATCTAATAAAAAAAATCTCTTCTCTGAAAGTCTTGTTCTGGTGAATAAGAATACTGAAAGCTGCTGATACATGCATCAAAACTACATTTATGCAAGTCAGTAACTTGCTATAGTACTATTTACCAATTTTTTCACCTATAATTGTAAATATTCAGTGTTACAGTGCATTCAAAATGTTAATTACTAACTAGATCTGATATAAACTATAATTTTCCTAGAAATAATAGTTGCCATATTCTACTTTTTCAGACATGAAGATAATCTGCTATATATCTAAATTACAAACTTTGATTTTATGGTGTTACAGAATAAACTGTATTCTGAATCACTCTTTTTTAATCCTTCATGTGTAATGGAAGCTCAAACAATCTGATGCTAAATATTCTGATGTTAAATTTATTTGCAATGATAAATCATTGTTCTGCTTCTTAGTCTGTTCTGCCAGGATGTGAGAAAATAAATCTGATATAACCATGAATAATATGAATTATTTGCATGTTTGGAAAACTATTAAACTTCGGGAAATTGATTTATTTTCACAACTGAAAGGAAGCCATATTTGTATTCCTTTTAGAAGCATGGCTCATCTCTATTCTACTACATAAGAATTTACTATTATAAACAGCTCTAAAAAGTTATCAAGACTCATTCTGAGAGAAAAAGTATTTTTAAAGTTACCGTATCATAAAATATAAGGAGTCATTAGTTTTATTTAGACTTAATTTTAACTGTGGTACAAAAATAGGCCAACCTCTAAAATCAGATTGTATGAAGTTACAGATGTATGAAAATCAGTTTGGGGGTTCAATAATTACATTTGGAAACAAAACAGTTCCATGCTGTAATTATAGTGTTAAACTGCTGACTTCCTTCAAATGCCACAAAGGAGAAGAAAGCACATGTGTTCAAAAGGTTTTTCAAACATTATTAAGTCTAGTGTTGTCTAATTTGATCATGGGCTCCATTCTGCTAGCCTTCTTCATGTTAATCCATTTATTATAAGGGACTCTTCCAAGACTAAACCTTTCAGTCTGGCTGAAAGCATTAGTCTTAATTTCATAGAGCATTATTATCTAATTGTGTATGTGTCTGTGTTACTGCTTAATATTAAACCATTACATTTTTCTATCCATATATTTGGTTTTGACATTTTGGACCCTATATTATATTTTTAGTCATAATTTTGATACCTTTTATTAACATTTAGAATAAAAACATTATAGCTATCTGAAAAGTAAACTAAGTGCAAATGGAAATCCAGATAAAGCCAGTTAGAAGCTGCATTCAAGCTATGCAGGAGCTTGCAAATACCGGGTTTTTAAGTCATGGCTGTATTACAGAGGTGAGAGGCTTTCCTAGTTTCTGCGTTGATGTGATACTCTGATAACATCTCACATTTCACTCTCCGAGGAGGAACCATCATATTTTTGACTGTAGTCCAGGACCACGATTCCAGCATATGTCATAATATGCATTAGTCAGTAAAGTCTAAATGCAATCTATATGACTAGCAGGAGCTCTTCTATTTCCTCGCAGGAGGACTTAATGTTCTAACATAAAACAAGCTTTCAAGACAAATTCAGCATGGAATCTAGATCACATTAATTTCCCACAGATCATAGGATAGCATATGAATCAGTGAAATTTAAAATTAAGACTACTGAATACTCTGAATTCAGAGCTATCATACTATATACTATAGTTTATAGTATAAAACAGTATCATAGTATTATTATATTGCAGTATAGTATAATAGTACACTACACTGTTTGGGGAGTGGATAAAAACAAGGCTATAAACTCCTTTAAACCACTGAAAAAATTTCCAAAGAACCAAGAAAAAACTAAAAGTGTTTAGCCCACATCACAGCTTGTCTTTTACCAGCACCTTCCAGCCTACAGAGCAGCTGTTGAGCTTTTGCCCTTCTAAGATCTAATTAAAACGTTTATCCTGTGTTGTAGGAGAGCGACTGCCCTTCTTCACAAGATGATGGCAGAAATAAGGAGCACTGGGAATATGCAGAGGAAGAAAGAGAAAGGTCCAGATCCAACCCGGTCCTGGAAACTATTAGTGCTGCTTATACCTCGCATTTCGCCCATTGCATCTTCCAAATGCCTCTTCAGCAGATTTTCTTTATTAAGTTAACTTTCTTCAAAGGTTTTCCTGAAACGAGACATCGCTTTGCTACCATACTCACATTCCCCCCCCCCCCCCACCCGAGAGGAGTTTCTCTCGCTAGCTTCTCCCGGGAGCAGGCCGACTGCGGGCATCACCAAACCTCCCTCCCCCGGAGCAGATGCTGCTAACAGCCAGGCAGGCAACCACGAAACCGAGCACAACTCCACGTGGCACGGCTGGTTACCTTCTTAATTAGGCTGACACTCAAAAAGATGGGCCTGTATGTTGTGGAAAAGGTACGCCAGAGGGTGACCGGAACCCATATAAGAGTGACGGAAGAGCTCTCCCGCTCTCACAAGACATCTCCTTGCGACGTTTCCCCCAACCTGCCTTGCTGAGGCTTTTCTCTTCACTGATTGTGTGGGTCCCGTGCGAGCCCCGCCAGCAGGAGGCTGCCCTGACTAAACTACTGTTGTCCAGGGTTGCCAGGAAAAACACCCGAGACCGAGAGGGTGCGAACTGGTAGGGGATGCAGCCAAACTGGGGGGCGGGCTGGCTCCTGCCCGGGCGGGGTGACCGACACCCCGCGCACAGAGCCGCGCTCCGGCCCTGCTCGCTTTAGAACGTACGTAGACGAGGGAATTCCTGTCGCTGCTTTCTCTTGTAGGTTTTCTGGTGATCAAACAGTGACGGATCAAAAACTGGACCCATCATCGTTGGAGTGAAGGGAGCTTCCATGGGAAAAGTTTAAAGCTGTAGCACAGGGATAGACAGGAGAGAGGAAGGAAAACCAAGCCCAGAAGACCAATAATCTAATGATAAAAGCAATTACGTGGGATGCAGAATGCTATGACCATAGAGGTTTGACCATCTAGGACTCAGTTTGTATCTACTACTTTGTGGAAAACTTGGAGGTAAAAATCCTTTTCCTTTTTTTTTTTTTTTTTTGTTTTTAACCCAGATGAGAAATGGGAATGTTTTTGAAGTCTTGGAGGTTTTAATGGGATAAGAAATATGACTGTCCGTGCTCAGTAATTTGCCCATCACTGGGCCATTGACATATGAGTACTGTCTTAGAAGATATCCTGAAACCTTTTAAAGCCATTCATTTTTATTTTAAAGTCATAAAATCCCTTGGTTTTATTTCCCATCTCAAATGTAAACAGTGCTTTTAGAGCCAGAACCAGGCCAATTTGAAACATTTTGTTCTCATAGTCAGGAGGGACTAAATTTGAAAGTGCTAGTGAGCCAACACCTGCTGCGAATAAAAGATAGGCCTAACTTCAACTTCATGCTCCAAATTTGTTTCTCAGTGCATATGGGAGATGTGGTAAATCTCCAATAGGCTGCCTGACAGTTTCTAGGGGGAAACAAACATAAACAACAGTACTAGGAGAACAAAGTATCATGATATGGAAAGAGTAATTCTTTCAATGGATTATTGCTAAGGGACAGTCTAAATTTGTTAAGCATTTTGAGATGGAATTTCTTTATACCCAGACTGGTTAGAATGTAGAAGCAAACTGCATGAATCTGTTTCAGAAGAAACTGAACGTAGAGAAGGAAAAATTCAGAGGCTGTAGCAATGTGTTTGATTCAGAGACATAGCTGATGAGATCAGACTTATATTTGTACTTCTCAGAAACGATGAGGGCCAGTGAATCATGACATTTCTCTTCTGGCAATGAAATGTACATTTAGTTCTATTGTATGCCCAGAATAAGATTTTAAAGCATTGCATATGTTTTTTTCTGGTTCTCCGTGCAAGAGCAAATGTCACATTGAGAGGACTGACTCCTTACATCATTAATAGGTAGAAAAATATATTTTGCTTTAGCTATAACTTGAAACTTCACTGTTAAAAATATTAGTTTTTCCATACTCAATTATTTAAGCTTTTTTTGTAATCTTTCTTTTTTATATGTTCTTGTATACAGGGCTGCTACAGAGCATCACAGTCCAAAAAAAGACTTTGTCTCAATAACAAATCCAGCTGCATGCAATCACACTGCTTTATTACCCTTCCTAGGTCCCTCCCTGAAATACTCTTCTGCCAAGATGTCTACCAAAATGAGAAAATCTAGTTAACAGGTTTTCTATGGTCATATTCATCATGCTGATGAGCTAATATTTATTCTTGTATTCTCCCTATCTGTTTGATTTATCCTCCGTAGACAGGAAGGCAGACTCCAGGTAACTTTAAGACAGGCACGATTGCGCTGGCTTCAGCGAAATCTCCAGAAGCTTAGTGAGGATCCCAGGTATGTGCCTAGGTTACTAGTGTACGCTGAAATCAATAGCGAACATCATTATTGCTATTGTATTTCATGCTAATTGTATTTAAGCTGGCATTGTTATGACAACATGCAATATAATAATATGTTTTCCTCCACTGTGAATAAAATCCCCAAGCCTTCGAGCCAGAGCTAACCTCTTCCTCAGGTATCACTAGAGAATCTAGCTTTGACCTCTAGGAATTGCCGTACTACTTCTACTGCTACTGCTACTCTAACAAGCACAGGAAGAAGTTTAAAATCTCAAAGACAATATCTAACAAAGAAACAAGAAAGGAAATAATGTAAATCCACTCTGAGGGCACCAAGGTAGTACTGTCACACTAGATGGAAATTATCAGTACAGCTTTTCATTTTATTGGGCGTGCCATAGTCTCCTCTCAGCAGTTTCAGAAACCCCTGGAGTTGTCTCTGACAGGGAAGTTTCTGGATGTCAAATGTTTAAGCAATATTGGAAATAAAATATGTTCTTTGTTTTCCTGTTATTCTAACAAAAGCCTTGATAACATGCAAATTACATAGTTTGCAGACATATACAAAAGTAAAGCAGCTACAGACATATCTGTCCTTTTCTGCCTGCTTGCTGCTTAGACTTTGCAGACATGCAGTTAATGATCCTGTTCCATCAATTCTAAATTATAAAGTTCTTCTTTTGCTGGGAGCCATGCCTCATCATTATTATCCTCTTTTGTGGAGGTCAACAAATAAAACAGATACTTGGTTTATAACTGAAGTGCTGAAGTGATACTTAATGTAGTAGAAACTCAAAGTATACCCCATCAAAGTAGAGAAAGCTGGACCATGACACTCCTGTTTCAGGTTCTGAGCCCTAGAGAGCCTTTGTATCTTGGACATCCTTTCCCTTGAATAATTTTGCCATGGCCTGTTTTTTATCAGGTTTGTAAAACCAGGCTCAGAGACAGCTCCTCAGTTAGAGCATATCTGCAGACACCCTCTAACTGCAATGGAGTTTCACCATCTATTCATCCCATTTTATGCAGACTCAAAATTAGGCTCGTATTTCACAGTGTTGTTATAAATAGGCAAACACAATGGCTTTGTAGGGTCATTCAGAAGCTCTTTGGCTGTAATTTTGGTTTATGAGAGCTGTTGTACAGTTTGGCAAGTTAAACATTACACTTCTGCTCCTGACTTCTAAATCTCATGGCTATCAATATGAAGAGATAATTAAAATAGAAAAATTAGCTCTCGGCTACTTAAAGAAATGTGTGCTTCCACATTCTACTTTGTAATGCCTAGATTTCAACTTGGATGGCATTGACATACTACCTAAAAAATATTCCCATGCTTTTGAAAAAGTATCGTTAGAGCCGTCTTAGAATAGCTGCTATATATTAGGGCTTCACTCATTCCTGTATGGATGAAACATTCAAATGGAGAAATTTTGTTTAAATAGATATGGATGACAGTTTTTTTCACCCTCATAACAACTGTTTATATTTCATTGGAAAATCAAGTGATGAAAATATTTGAAAATTTGAAAACAGACATTTTATACGGAAAAACTGTGACAGCTTTTACCCCAGGCTGACAGTAAAAGTAGTTCACATGCTTTCTGTTATTACCATCCTCCATATGACAGATTCCCTGGCTAGAATACATTCTCCTGTAATGCACTATTGCCTCCCGCTCCTGGGACTTCTATCTTTAGTGAATCATTGAAGGCTGAGTCTGACTGGGGAACGCAACCAGAAGGAGAAAGTGGTGATAGCAGGAAAACACACAATAACTTCTATGACAGAAGCATTTCTAAATTGAAATACGTATTTTCAGTGAATTACATGAGATACTTATGTGCAGTTCTTCAATTTTTTTAGTTAAAACTTTTCACGTAAGCAGATATCTTTTGAAGAAAAATACATTTAATCGAAGCTTGATTTCCACTAGGAAAATGCGGCTTTTGGTTGTTTTGTTTTGTTTTTCACTACAAAGTATAGACATAGCATTCAAGAAGAAAACATGGCAGAATTGCTTTGAAAGATGCTGAACTCTACAGAGTACTTTTACAGAGGCAAAACAAGCATAAACTGTTCCCTTTCGCACTTATCTGAATCCCCCTCCCATGGCAACTTATTTCCAACACATTCTACATCCTCAGCTCTACTCCCACAAATCCTAAAGGGCACGAAATACCTTCTTTAGCTTCTCCACTGTTCCGAGAGGGAGAGGGCCTTGTAGTTGTATATGGTCATCGTTTTCACAAAATAGGAACTAACAAAAAATTACGTGTAAGACATGAAAAGTCCTCAGAACTAGTTATGTTTTGATGGGAGTATACATGTCTGGTGTTGGAATCCACACCTTAAAAACTGCAGGCAAGCTAGGAGTTGGGAAGAGAAAAGTATAATGCATAAGAAAACAAGATATCTGAACAAAGCATGGATGGTTTGCATTTCTGGTGACCTGGAAAAACAACCAGAAGGGGTGACATGAACATGCCTTTGAAAAGAAGTTGCTGATTGATCATTCCATCTGTGTGTTCCTTATGGGCAAGATGAGCTGTACCAACTTATTTTGCAGAAAATCTGACTTAGAAGAAATATTAATAAGATTAGTAAAAACTCCTTCTAACTTGAGGTTAGTTAAAGCACTTAAGCAAACTGCATCAGAAGGTCAGCAAATTCCTATCAAACAGGATTTTCAAGAACTAATTAAGCAAATATTTGGAAGGGCATCATGTGTAGGATATACTTGATTCTCTCTTACAATAAAGAATGAATTGCAGGGCCTCTTGCAGCTCTCCCTAGCCCTAAATTTTTAATATTATGTATATAATGAGCTTCAACACCAGATTGTTTTCACAGGCTAGGAAATAATGACCTGAATGTCAAATTACTTGCATTGATTCATGTTAATGTAGGTAACTGGTGTTGCTCCTGATAAGATATAACATGGGCAGAAACAAGAACATAATTTTGAGCTGGGTTCAATCCTAATGAAATGCAAAGGATATACTCTTTTCCCAGTATTATGATTATTTATTCTGTCTCTCTCCTAGTAGGTAAACATTCATCTTTATGGAGATCTGAGAAACATTTGTATTCCTTATTCACAGTACTCAGAGTGAAAAGAGAATCACTCCTAATTTTATCATAAGAAATAAAATAACTATTGCGGTGGTTTAGGATTTGTTCTTTTGTTGGCCTTTTCCTCCCCTGCATCAACTGAGAAATATTTACTGCATAATGCTGCATCACATGATCTTATTCTGTTTCTTGAAGTATGAAATAACCTTTCTTGGTTTCCTATGTCTCACAGCTTGCAGCATGACGTTTTTTAGTGACAGAACACAAGGCCTTCAGATCAATGTTGGCTTGTAAGAAATAAATGGACTTTCCATTTTACCCAACAGCGAGGAATTTGGCAAAGCCGTTCATGAAAGCTGTTTGCCAAGGGCAGACAGGAACGCAGGAGCAGTGAAGAATTTGACGCTCACCTCTCTTCCACCTTCAGCCCTTTCAGTGACCAAACAAAATCAAGACTGAATGACAGCCTTTTGTCGATGTGCCACGTAACTTGCCTCTGGGTTTTTTTTATGTGTCTTTTTGCATTCTCAGCCAGCCCAGGTTCTAATCAGTAATCAGTCATAATCATGTAATTGCACACAAGTTTCAGGCACCCTTGAGAAACGGTACCTCTTGAGATGGTCTGCTTCCCACAGCAAACCCATTAAAATTACAATTCTTATAATCACCCTCCTTTTTCTTAACCTCTTTTAGGGTGTCTCATGGCTACCACCATCCTCACGTCCACCCTCAGATCCAGGAGTTTCTGACCCAGTACTTCTTAGACATGATGTGCCAGCAGGCTGACCGACTTCTCCAGCTCTAACAAATTGTTTCCTAAACAGTATAGGCAACTTCCTCCTCCTTTCCAGTGGTTACTGGAACCTGGAAATGCCATTTTTGTGAGCTAACATGTTATTTGCATATGGCAGCAGGTTTCTATGGATGGAGTGGTGTGCCCCTGTCTTTTCTATAATCTTTATCAAATACTTACTCACTCTTTGAGTGCTCTGCTTTGCAGTCTGTATTTCCAACTGTCAGTTTCTTCAGCACTGCAGACTTCTTAATAGAGAAGACCTGAATTAAATTATTTTTAAAAATAATGACATTTAGAAAAGCATTAGATTTCTAAGGCATTATCTGTGAAATTGGGATATCCTTTCATCACCAATTCAAAGTTATGTTTCTATCATTTGACTGTGAAGTTAGGAATAGAACATCTAACGTCATCCACCACAGTCAGTAAGATGAAATTATCATCATTATTACCAGCATAATAAGAACATTTCTGTTAGTAAGTGACAGGATATAACGAGGTGTGCTTTGTTGATCTATATCAAGCTCATTGCCTTGCCAATAGTTATTGAGACAATTTCAGGTGTTTTTTTTTCTTTTCTGTGTATAAGTTGAAATAGCAGTTTTGAAAAGTTACTGAAACTCTTTCGTTCCTTTTCTTCATACTCATGCTGGCTCCTAACTATAACCTTCCAATACAATTTAAATAACTCGCAAAACATGACACCTGCTGATGCCAGGGGAGGATATGCCGGGGAGGCATTGTGGTTTCCATTGGAAACCTTACAAAGCCCTGTAGTTGTACATGGGAACATAACACATTAGCCTATGTTTTGCTTTGAGTGTTAAGAGTTTTATGAAGCCAGAACTCCCAGTGTGAGCCTGAGGAACAAAAGGAAAAGCTTGCATGGAGTTCAGCAAGCTACTTGATGATTGTCACACAGCTCTGTTAATGACTACTGAAGTTTTCAAGATCTTGGGTCAGAACTGATTTCTGCCAGGCCGCGTGTATCTTCCATCGGCTTCACTAGTGCTGGAAAGAGAAGGGTGGAATTCCATTCAGCATATTTGGGATTGCACATGTTGTCTGTGTTTTTTCCCTCGGACATGGTCCTACTTGCCCTTCAGAAACTCAGCCGAGCAAATTTGGAGATGTTTATTTATTTCCAATGAATCTTGATTCATTGACTTCTTTCTTTCCCTCCACTAGCAAATAACCTATATTGTGAAAATTTGAATACCCTCATCTCTGACCAACATATGCATTCTCTTTATCTTTGGGACCATGCGACTGTGCTGCAACTCAGGAAAACCTTACAGTGTAGTGAATAAAGCAGCCTCTGTCTTCACCATTATCTTGGCTGGGGAGCACCGCTCCTGGGGCTTTGCAATTTTTTCTGGACAACTCCTAATTACCTTCAGAAGTACAGATTTAGGTTTTTCTACTATGGCCACACATCTTACAACAGCCCCTCCAAAAGCTCACCAACTGCTTCAGAGTATCAGAGAAAGGGAAAGGACCCTCATGTCTGTAACTGATCACACATCAATGTGAAGATTGATTCTTGCTGTTTTGTGGAAAGGAGGCACCATTGTTCGAAAAAACCCAGAGAAGCAGGAAGCACTGTTATAAAAACACCCATCAGTGGAATTGTTCGTACCGATGGAGTGATAGACCTGATTCTTGGTGGGAAATTGTGTGGGATAATTGCACCTTGCACGTCACAAATATCTTTGAGATTCAGCTGAATGTGTGCTGCTTCTTGCCTTGCTCAGTTGCGTATAGTTGTTATGTTCTGTTTAATGACCACCTCTGTCTCCTGTTTTTAATACAGACATCTGTATTTTGTTGGTAAGAAATGTTTTCTCTCAGTGAATTCTTGTCCAGAAGCCTGAATTTCATTAACATGTGAAAGCAGTAAATTTTTTCTGGAAGTTGAAATAGAGTATTGTGTTGTTTTGGGTTTTTTTTCCTTGTAAATGAAGGAGTTCTTATTTGTTAACTGTAATTTTTTATATTTTATTCTGGAATTTTTCACCAACTATAAAATAAAAATAAAAAGAAAAAGAATGCCTGTGTTCAGTAATGTTTATAATTCAAATAAATAAAAAGAAAGGAGACAAGCAACTGCTTTCGAAAGGAAAGATGTAAATCATACTTAAGAAATGAATGTGTTTTCCTTCACTCATTATTTCCATATTTCTTTTAGGCATAAAGGGGCAGAAGGCCAAAAAATCAGCTACAGTCACAGATGTGGTAAGAAGACCTTTTACTTTTCTCCCTTCAAAGACGTACTGAACCAGAAAGCAATTTCTACAGAGAGTCTTGCCCTCGGCAATAGCAAAACATGTAGTCCCTGTATTTTGCAAGATACAATGCATTTCCAGAATTCTTTAGTAAAATGGCCACGCAGACTATTTAAATATGATCTTCAGCAGCAGTATTCGGGGCTATTATTATTTATTTTTTTTTCATTGCAGCACTCTACCTGTACCAGAATGAAAAGCATTGTGTTTCATCAGTCAACAGCCTAAAACCAGAGTTAACGTGCTGGTGTAACCCATGTTGGGTCAATTGCTAAAATACATCCATTAGAAAACAACCTGATCCCCAAAGGGCAGGACAGTCAAATACATCTAATGTTGCACAAGCGACTGCGGAAGAACACTAAAAATGTGGGCATAGGTTATCCAGAGAGGAGCCATGTTCACTCTGATGTTCCCTTCAGGTTTGGTTCGTTGCCTTCAAAAGTTTTATTCTAAATATGTATAGGGTATTTGTTTGGTGTTCAGTCTTAGTATTTTGGATCCAGCTGTGGTTTGATAACACATGA
The DNA here is from genome assembly GCA_026770115.1 of Aviceda subcristata. Classification (NCBI taxonomy): domain Eukaryota; kingdom Metazoa; phylum Chordata; class Aves; order Accipitriformes; family Accipitridae; genus Aviceda; species Aviceda subcristata. The sequence continues at coordinate 532,469 of JANVCT010000023.1, forward strand.
TGCTGTCTCACATCTGCACATGAGCTTATAGTTCATGTCCTCTAGTTGTGCTGAGCTAAATAAATTATTAAGAGCTACTGGATTATGTTCTCTACAACGTTTGAGCGAAAGGCCTTCGCTTGCCTCTATATACAGCAAAGAACACGTCAGAGAATTACATTTTGTCAGAAACACGTTTACAGGTCTTAGCTGGCTTTAGAACAGCAGGCATCGCAAATGACAATGCAGCGTGACTTTCGTAATTAAGTATATATTTGTGGTTAGGAGATCTTGTGTCAACTTTCTCACTCTCCTCGGCATCACTTCACCCAATTACTGACATGCTGAAATCCCTGCAGAGTCTCTCCGTTTTTTCCAGCCCTCCTGTCCTTCGCTGCCGTTTCTGAACTGGCATCTCTCCCCAGATTCCCGGAGGATGAGGCCAAAGGGCCTGCGGGGCAGCAGAGGAGCACCAGGCTCATCCCCGCGTCCCGCCGGCTCCCCTCGCCGTGGGGCCGGGCCGAGCCCCGACAGAGCCCCGGTGGGCGGCGGAACGCGGCCTGGACGGGGCGGGGGGGC
>JANVCT010000023.1:557202-580035 GCA_026770115.1 Aviceda subcristata
AATACCCCCAGAAGCTGTTTTTAGTGGTACATTATTAGTACACTGTGGGGTTCTTAAATGTAAGGATTATCTTATTTGCATACTTATTTGTTTTAGATTGCAACTGTATGTGCTTTTTGGGCTTAGAGAAATATGATGATCACAAGTGAATTTAAAATGATGGTAATGGTCAAAGTAATTTCAAACTCTAGCACCCTGATGTGAAATTTTACAAAATACAAGATGAAACACTTGTGCCTTCTCATCAGTCATACATACATTGGTTCAGATGCAAGATGTAATTTTGAAAATTTGCCCCCCTTGGTTCCAAGAGAATTGTAATGCTCTGGCAGCTTCTTGTTTCTTCTCAATAATTTAGCAGTTTATGAAAAATATATTGTGTCTACTTCTCCACTCCGATGCCGTCAATGCAGTTACAAGTTGTGAAGAATCTAGTCCAAAATCTTGCTGCTGTTGAGTATTTTAGGAAAATATGTAGGCCTAAAACATTAATCTATTTGCCGTCATTGCCATAGTTGCAACCTGCATCTGCCTCTGCCCTATATAATGTTGGGATGGCTCTCAATCATTTTCTCCATTCTCTATCTAAATATTTTTTTATGTTGCAGTTCACAGACTCATATATTGAACCTTTTCATGTAAGGAAGCAGTGAATATTTGGTTTAAGTATACTGCTGTAGTTGACAAGGACTAAAATCTCACTGCATCTGATTATAAGAATTCCTGCATCTTTCCATTGCTGAGAAATTGGCTTTAAGAATGAAAATTAAGTAGGCAATGACACATGTAACAAACCTCTTTTTTAATAGTTTGTAAAACATTCAGGAACCTTTCTGAACAGTTTTTTTATAGAATTGCCAGAAACCTGATTGCCATTTCAAGATTATAGCACATCAAAGCAAAAAAAAAAAAAAAAAAAATCAGTCTTGGAAGTCTCTGTTATAAGCAGAACTCTAGTGTACTATTACGTATTCAATACATTCAAGCTGTTACTCAAACTTCCAGTAGATCACATATATTTCATTGAACATAAGGTAACATGGGTTTGTTTCCATGTTTTGTCTACTTGCATCAACTGTGAAACCAGGTGTTGTGTTATGAAGGACTCGTCAAAATTTGTGTTCAGTTTCCTCAGCTTTGCTTAATTTCTTGTAACATCTCAATAACTCTTCCAAGTAATAGCTCAAAACACAGCAGTGGACCTAATTTCCAACATGGGCATTCCACTACCACGTTTTATAGGAAAAGTAAATAATTCTGTTTACGTTTTGACAATTTTGAAGGAAATAGTAGTGTCCACACCCATAATCTGAAAGATTTACAGATGTGTGGATCCCTAAATTGTATTCTGTATGAAAACATGCTTACAGATACTTACATTTTTCTGTGTATATACATGTAACACACATCTTTATATACACACATAACAGAAGAACACATATTTATATGTAATGTATGTAGAGATACTTATGTGCACTATGTGACTGAGACACGTTAAAGGTTAATTTTTTTTCTCTGGGGAGTGAAAGACAGGAGCTATCCAGAGGTCAGGAATACAGCCCATTAAAGTGTCTCTCTTGCGTGTGTACACGCAGAGTTATCTGTATCTCGTGGGCTGGGAATATTTACCTCTCTCCCTGCACTTGTGTATATGATTTAAATGCTAAGTGTTTGAGTCCAGTTCTTGGCCAAGTGTGGCTTCTTTGCCACCCCAAGCAACTAAGAGCCATGAATTTAACTGTAACGGCAACCTACCAGGACATGGAAAGGCAGCTCCCTTCCTCACGAGTTCCGAGTCTCCCGGGGGGTGGAGGCTTCTCAACAGCCAGCAGCTTCTGGGCACTGAGCTGACAGCCCTGCCACTGCGAACTCGGACACTGCTCCTGCTGAGGAAGTTTCCTCTTAAGTCTAGTAGCAAAAACAGCTTGACTAGGACTGAGCCAGTGTCTTTTACTTTGCTTATTATCCAGAAGGAATTTTTTTGGTAGATTTCTATGTAGAAGTAATAACTCATCCATTTAAAACCACAGCAGTCTATTGTCAGATTCATGTAAGTCTAACAATAACATTTTTAACTTCGATACTTAGATGAACTGCACATGGCAGCTGTCAGGGAAAGCTTCTGAAAGGAGCCAGGATACTCTTGTGCTAAGCTGCTTCAAAACTTCCTCAGAAACCTGCTTCTGAGCGTAGAGACCACAGTGTGCATGATATAAAAAGAAAAGGTAGTCGATCCTTCTGGACCCAGCTGGTCGTTTCACAAAGAGTCATTGCAGCAGCAGAAGCCTGGGTGCTGATTGTGTTTTGTGATCTCCTGCACTCAAGTGTAAGAACTGCTACGAGAATAGAGGAGGAGGACACAGGCACAATGAAAAAGGGGATTTTCGAGTAAGCGCTGTATGTCATATAAGACCATCTAGAAAACGTCAGCCTGGCCTGACAGTTTCAGTCCCCTGTGAGATGCACCTGAATATGGTCCTTGTTGGTGGGTTCAGAAAAGCAGTTACTTGAAATACCTGATATATCACCCTTGTTGACATAAACAGGAAACACATAACCAATATTACATCTTCTTGCCTTAAACCTCTTGATCACCTCTGTAGTCACCTCTCCACGAAACACTGAACAAGCAGCCCCTTTTTTGCCTGGACCTGTGAAGTAGCTGCACAGGGTGATTTGAGCATAAAGGAACCAGAGACGACAAAGCCAGCTAATGCCTTTGACTTCTCTAGATAACCGTGGTTGAGCTAGCCACAAACTGGTCTTTAGAAATTACTTTTCAGATCTTTATCTCGTATGCTTAAAAAATATTTTAAAGTTTTCAGAATTGTGGCACAGAAAGGTTAAATGACTCTGACTCATTAATCATTAATATTTATCATCTGTAGATAATTTATCCAGCTCTTTTGAGTGCTAGCTAATAACTGATGCAGTAGAACTGGTAACTTCCCAGATCGAATAAGAGTAAGTGCTAATACCAAGACAAAATTAATAAAATGCAAGGATTTGACTTGGATAGCTAGGTCAGAAATGAAGATGATAGCCAAAAGCTGTACACAAAATAGATTTTCTAGTTCAAGTGAAGTCAGTAGCAGCTGTTCTGAAGAGCATAGGTAAAGCACAGAGTCGTTTTTGCTGAGGTCCAGAAAGCAGGCTCTTTTCTTCATTGATTGGGTGATAGGTTTTCACAGACATGTTTTCTTTCACAGTTCTTTCCTTTAATAGACTACTGCTTATCTCCTTGTTGTTTATAATAATATATTCCAATTTTAATCATTATAATTATTTTACTGTGTCATACCAAAAAAGATACACAACACAGACAGACCTGAGGGTACTGGGATTCCTCCTCCAGCTGTCCAAACCTTGAATGCCAATGCAAAGAAACTGAATAGCCCTCTTCAGGGGCAAATCATTATCTTCAAGTGTACTAGAGGCTGAAACAACCTCTGAAAGTCCTTTGTTGAGTGAGAGATCCTAAGTCATCATACCTTAATATCTATAGACTGCTGACAATGAATCCATTTCTAATCAGAGGGCTGATGTTGCAAAAAGAGTGACGGCTGCAAGCCTCATCTCTCCCATTTTTCTCTGCTGCCTTTCTGGGTTTCAGTAGTGGTCAGAACCAAGACTGAACTAACTCAGCTAGTTACAGGCACCCCCAAGTTTCCTATAATGCTAAAACCAAGAAGACGACATTTCCAAAATGTCTGTATCAAGTTTTATTTAATAATAATAATTTAATAAAAAAAGAATTTGATACAGGATTACAGGTGTAAAATGGATTAGAGATGAGAACAAAAAGCAATAGAAATAAGTCCAATTTAAAAGAACGTTTAACAGCTGTTCAATTCCAAAAGATTAAGAAACTGTTTAAATAAAACAGAAGTCCTAGATTAATGAATTAGTTTATCATTTCCTTAACCCCAGCCCTGCAAAGATTTATTTCATGCACTGTGAGTGATCCCCTACCCAGCTAAATTGAAGTTTGCTTTGCCACTGACTTCAGCTATGATACTACTTCAACTACTGACTACTCGTAATGCCTTTGATATTTTAGCAACCATCAAGATTGAAAGATACTATGAGCGGTGGGACAAACTGGCTTACTGGAGTGTTGGCAGTAGAAGGTGGAACATTTTACCATATACCATCTTGGAGCTTTCACATGGAAGAAATCAAAGGGTGCATGAGGATGTGCTTAAAATTGCCTGGGAAAGCAAAAAAGACACAAAATAAGGTAACACCACTGGAGCCTTAAATAACATTATCTGAGTGACACCAGAAGTCAGCTATGTAGTATCATGGATGTAATTGCTGAACTGTAGCAGTGCTGGCAGCTTTTGAAAATCAAATGAATCATGTATTTGGGTGATACAAAATTCTTAATTGTATTTAATTCTCAAATTATTCTCTAGCTGCTGAATGAGAAGCAACACAGACCAAGATCTACACCGAGTCTTGGCAGCCGGGTAGGAGAGACTCCAAACAAAGGAGGAGTTGTAACAAATGTCTTAAAATGAATATACTGTACTTGAACAGGCAGATGAAGCTGGGCAATGGAAACAATTCTTTTTTCAAATAAAATCCACTGAAAGTGAAAGATTCCCATTTCAGCTGTCAACTGATCTTGACAATTTGTGTTTTTCAAAGTGCTGTAAAAATGGTGGTGTTACTTTCTCTATAAGTAAGTATTGATTTCCTAAGTATAGGGTATGTAAATCTCATTACTTGTGGGAGGTAGTACAGTGAACTCATAAACTGTGGTGGATTAAAACCTGGAAGATAATAACTGCAATGAAGAAAATAACCTGTGTTGAAGTTAATGGAAGTTTTTCAACTAATTCTAATACAGCCACAGCCTTACTGCCTCCATCAAAATTCTTTTAAGCCTAGTAGCTTAAAAGACAGTTTTGTTTGACAGTAGCAAAAAGCATATTTCTAGACAGGAGTACAGGAACAGAGGAAGCATATGCTATCACTTGTTGTAGTACTCTCCCAGACTCCAACCACTTTTAGCGCACGGTCTTTCTTTGCCAGACGTGGTTTTTCTGTGTTTTGTAATCTTCTGCGGATTTTTGTTTCATAAACTCATCCGGTCTTCTGTGTAACCCATCTATACTTTTAGCATCTTCACATTCCTTCAGCAATGAATTCATCAAGTAACTGCCTGAAAACTCATTAGCTCTTGTTTTTCTTGAACCTGACTCCTACTGCCGCCTTTTGATTGCTCCTGGATCTTGTACCTGAAAAGCCAGTGAATAGTTAATCCATGTCTGTCCTCTTCTTCACACCTGTAATTACACAGACCTATATTATACCTTCCATCTGTCATTCTTTTACAGAGTGAAGATTTGTAACTTACTTAGTCATTCCACTTCTGGAAGCTCTTTGTAAGTTTAATCATTCTGCTGCCCTTCGCTGAATGTTTTCCGGTGCTACTGGCTCCTTTTTTGAGATAAGGAGCCTAGAAATGCATGTTCAATCCTTTGTGCCACACTGAAACTAAAGACACATGCATTTCCATTAGTCTTAGTGAAGCAAATTCTGTCGGACAGCAAAGGGTCATATTAATTAAAGAAAATTAATCTTATCTTTTGGGAACCATGACTCCAAATTCGTTGTCTTGCCCCTTGTTGTAAAAGGAGAGATACTTTCAGAATACTTTCTTTTTCCTGAAGCAAACTTGGCAGAGGTAGCTGAGACATGTGGGAATATAACTGGTCATGACTCATTTAGGCTTAGACAAGAAAGGAAGATTTATAAAATATCTTCTATTTTGTTTATTGAAGTCTATTTCAGTGCTGGGAGCATAACTTCTATTCTTCTCTATTTGAAATAAAGATCAAACAGCTCTGTAAAACGTGAATCATTATCTTGTGGAAATGCTTGCTAATACTAGTAATCAGTCCTTTTAATTCCTGTATATGTGTTAAAATTCTGCTTATTACTCACTGTAGCATATGGATCTAATGCAAATTGTACAAGAACTTTCATTATTCACTTGAACTTTCACTGGTTTTGCACTCTTAATGATTCTCTGCCCAGCTTAACTTGTCATTTTGCATTTGTTAAAAACATACCTCAGTCAGGCTGTGGAACTGTAGAATTTAAGAGAATAGGAGTTTACTGAGTCATTTAATACTGAAAATAAGAGCAGGGAGACTACCCACTGAGCCATTCAGAATCCACTGTTCTTTTCTGTCTTTTGCACTCTAATTACACTTATCACAAAGTTACAATCCCTCTTTTTCTTCAGACTTGAAGTATAGAATTTCAGTGTATGTGTTTCTCTTCAAGACATACAAAGAAAATAAATCAGAGATCCTTTAACAAAATGTTAACAGTTAATTTGTTTTTCTAGTTTGCACGTCGAAGGGAAAGGAGTTATCATTCAATCTCATTTCTCTCACATCTACCTGGAAAATTTAGAATTTATATAGTAGTACTGTTGAGATGCATTCATGGCCAAGTTCCCACTCTGCTGGCATTGACAGAAACATAACCCAGCTGTGGGCTAGAGCAATTCTGATTTTCACCAGAGTCGTGTTTGAAAACTTCACACATGCCAGGGAGTGATGTCAATTCTCTAACACTGCAGGGTGTTGTCTTTGTTATTGTATATGAACAGCTGAAGTGGAGGATAGGCTGAGCAGGCAAAAGCCACACAGAAAGTCCATGGCTGAACCATTTCCAAACTTTGAGGAACCATTAGCCTTGGAAGTGTTTCACTGTCTGCCTTCCCCAACCTGTCTTATAAACAATTTTCGATTACAAACAATACAAAAGTGATATGTTTCTATCACGCATATCTGTGGCAGAGCACTAGGGATGATGATCTTTTAGTTCAGAAGTGCCACAAAGTCTATAACTCAAGTCCCTGCTATGTAATCTGAATAAAACAGCCCTTCGTGCGTTTCATTTTGTTGTGTTGCAACTGCATCGCACAGCTTATTCTGGTTTTGATGTGTTTTGATCTGGAATTCGGATACTGACTTGATTCCAGCAGTACCCAGCATCTTGATCTTACAGACATTGATCACACTGTTTGACAACATTTCTCCATGCAAACCCTTGGGACATCACACATTTGCATTACTCTTTCAAAAGGCTCAGCCTGCAATAGCTCAGTTTGAATTTTGCTGAAGATCTTGACGGGGTTACAGAACACTGCAGATAAGCTTTAGTCATATTTGACTAAAGGAAAAAAATGGTGAAAATAGAAATGAAATGGCGACATGTACAGCATCCTTGAGGTCCCTCAGTTTTCTCTCTTGGGCACTGATGATGAATAATCCTTACTGGTAGAGGTGGTCAGCTCTGGTTATAGGACCCAGGGGGATTCCTCCTGTCCCAACCCAGTGGATGGGAGGCTGCAATTGCATGTCCCCAGGTCCAACCTGTCACCATGCTGAGCGCGTATTCCCAAAAGAGACATGCGCACACGCGGGTACGGAACGTGGCTGGCCACACAGACCAACGCAAGCACAACACGGTGCCCTTACCAGCACTTGTAGCCAGCACTCACATAAACATGAACGCTACGGAAGGTCTGGTCCTGTTCCTTCTCTGCCTGGAAGTCCCTGCGGTTGCTGGCCTTAAGCCCTCGGTGTAGCCAGGAGCTGGCCCCAGGTCCCCTGATCTGCCCCTCGAGCTCACTGTCCCCCTCCAAGTGCTGGTACTTCTTGCCTGGCCTGCCTGCTCGCTCGCTTGAAGTTGGCTACTGTTCAGTCCCCCGCACACGGTGCTCCTTTGCTTTCTTCACTGCGTCACGAAGCAAAGTGCCAGTAGAACATACCTAGCCTTTTCTAGCAGTTTTTGGGTAGGCAGATAAGTAGCTCTGTACTGTAGTTCAGCATAGAATTGATACTGTTTTCTTTCAGCGTACATTATAGTAAGAGCTAATATTGTGCTCTTCACCTTCCTGGGCAGAAGATAACAAGTGCATCATTCATGCTCTAGATGAAATTCTTTGTAGCTTAATGTGTTAGCTTCTCTGATCCAGTCAGACAGTTTAAACTGTCTCTGTGCCACTGATGCATCCAAGACTGTTTGGTATTGTATAAAATCGTGGTTTACCTGGAAGAATCTATTAGACGGTAGATCTTTGCTTTCTCCTCCAGTGAATACAAGTTGCTTGCAAAGAATGTTGCTGCTTCATTTTTAAAATCTTGTGATCTTTTATTAAAATCCATCATGCCTACTGTGATGACAGCTACATGCTCCAGCTGGGGCTCTGCTGAGCCCCAGGCTAATCTAATGCTTGGCCCACTAAACTTACGATACTAGTTCAAAAACAGCACTCCTCACATTACATCTTAATGTCTCTACAATTAAGAGGTCTCACTTCTGATTAACCAGTTTCTCCTTTTTCTTCTTGATGTCATTGTACTTATCTGCAGTGGTCCAAAGCAGATGTTGTTTACTGTGAAGTATCACATTTCCTAATGGCACAGTTATGAATAATAGCACATTATAGGACAGGGTTCGGTCAGTGATTAGTTAAATTTTATCTAGTTTTACAAAGTTGAATAAAGAAATAGACATCCAAAATTTTAATTATTCGTTGGTGTAAAATAAAAGCTAAGTGTATTTCCATTTTAAGGCTGTTTGGGATGAAAAGTATTTATAAATATATTTTGGAGGTAATTATCAACAGAAATTATTATCTTGTATATGAGAATTAAGATAAATGTGTCATTCTGAGATTCGAGGATGAGTCATAGAGAAACAGGGGAAGAGAGAAGTCCTGTCAGCCAGCCCAGATAGACCTCTCTGCTCTATCAGCACTGCTAGAAGCGTAGCTAATGAAGAAACAAACCACAAAGGCAGGCATTGGAAATATATTCCCAAGCAAGGCATCTGGATCTTGCAGTTGCCAAGTATGGTCTGTTTATAGTCATCATAAATGTTAACACTGTGACTAGAAGAGAAGAAGGAGGCAGAAGGCAGGACGGAACAGCAGGAGTCGTAGCAATAGCAGAACGTGGTAGTAGGTCATCCGTCCTGAAGTGGACTGCTTATGTTAGGGGAGGTGAGGCCGTGTTTCATTCTAATCATCAGGCTGTGCATTTGCAAGGTGTAGATGATAACTGCTGCCTTGGAAAAAATGATCATACTTTGTAAAGGGACATAAAACTTGCAGATGAGTGTGGTTGGACTGTACATTTCACTTAGCTGACTGTAACGTGGAAAAGTACCTAAAGGGAGAGTCGTGATTTGGATTTTTCATAGTACTTTTAGAGTGCAGTAGGAAAAGTTTATCACTAAACCACAATATATATCAAAAATATTGCCAACAGTTACTTCCAAACCAGAGACTGTACTAGGCTTACAGCAGTGAACTGTATAATACACACTGTAGTATGTTGGTGGTGCTACTTCTGCCATTCATATACAGTAACTATTTCACTTTTGCTTGAGAAAGAATACTTAAAATCGCAAAATAAATGTCATAGTATGACCAAGCAGTGAACTTTTAGAAATGGTACTATATGGCTTGTTGTTTATGGCTAGAGAAATTAACATTAAAAGATCACTTTTTAGGTACAAAATTTCTAGACCTTTCAGCTCGAGACATATTTAAATATGCAGAAAAAATTTGCATGCAATGAGAAAAAGCTTAAAAAGTTATACACCTTTATTTGAAAATAATCACATCTCTGTTGTTCACACAGGGGATACTAAGTACCTGAACACACCTGCAAATGCCAGTGAAATTTTTCTATATAACTACCTAAGGAAAGTGCTGGCCCCTGAATTTGATAGCATCCAAATAGTTTGGGAGAAGAGATTAATTTTGTGTAGAGTTTCCCTTTATTAACAATTGTTAGAGAAAATCAGCATTTTTCTTGCATAGAGAGGTCACCTTTCAGTAACTCTGTTGATCTCTGAACATTTTAACTTAATCTTTAGAAGGTATTGCAAATGTTTCATAAGACAAGAACAGTTGTTCTGTATTTTTGAAAATCTCTGTGTGCTGGGCAAAGCAAAAATGCAGTAATCACATACATTTTTTAAAACTTTTTTTAATTATCTCAAAGCATTGAGGCATGTACAAATACCACACAATATACATACATGTATACAGTGACTCAACAGTTTAGTCGCATAAGAACAAAATATTGTCTTGTAAAGTGGGTGCCCCTCTCATTTTTTCTCAGTCACAGTGGGTGGGCTCATATGAGCACAAACATTCATAACTGAACAGAAGCTTCAAACTTTAATGACTTCATTTCAGGCTGGTCTTTGCTGTGAAGACAATAAAGATCCTCATCTGCTACATGCTACAGATGAGGGGAACGCATTGCGGGGACCAGAACAAATGAAGACCTTTAATTACCTGCAGCTGTATGGACATCTATGTATGTGTTAAAGCATCGATTATGGCATAGTGAGTGCCAGATAGTGTCCAAAATTCTTCCTGTGGAATTGATCCAAAGATTTCTTCTGTCTCAGACAAGCCAATGGTTTATTGCCAGTAGGAGTTTATGTGCCATATGAAAGTTCTCTGGATGCTGCAATGATTAGTTGATAGTGGAGGGTGAACATTTGCAAAGGACTCTGTGATATAAAAGAAAAAAGAAAACCGTATATATTTAATTTCCAGCTTTCCTAACCATCACATAGACATAAACGTGATGGATATTTCTGGCCTGATCTAATAGCAGTCAAGACTGCTAGTGCTATTTTGATTGCCTTCAATAAGAGGAAATTGTTTTAATCTGGTGGTTTTATTTTTTTTTTCTCAGAATAAGTATGTTTTTTCACTACTATTTGTGCAACTTATGGTTTTAGTTCATTTCAGTTTCCATGAAAATTTTGCATGACAGGGTTTAAAACTAGTTCTTCACAGATGCTCCTGACTACATGAGCTAGGCTTACTTAATCAAGGAACAGAGACAGTGCCAATTGACCACAAGATGTATATTTACAAAAAGCATGCCTCCCACTGTACCTGTGTTGCTAATGATGATTGTTTATCTAAAACATTTTAAAAATACTTTTGATTATGGTGATTCCACAACCTTTTCTTAACTATGCTTACAATTAAAAAGTTTTCTGTTGATGTCACAGCTAATTTGAAATGAGTAAATCAAAACCAGAATAGAAGTGAGGAAATGCATGTAAGTAGGTTTTACTAAAAAAGGTATATTTAAAGTAATTGCTACTCTGTACATAAATCTTTTGCAAGCAGGCTGAGAGCGGCAAATGGAGACTCTTAGAAACTTTCTGCTGTGCTGTAATGAGGATATGGTGTCTCTCATTGTGGAGGCTTTCTCTATTTGAGTCTAAAAGGAATTTTAAAATATATTAGTTTTGGTAGATGTGATTTCTAGAGCTCTGAACATTTTTTTCTTTTAGAAATGGGTAAAACCAGTATTTTTGAGCCAGTCCAGTGCGCCTGTGTGCATTTTGGATGCATGTACAAGTAGGTCCAATAGCTTAATCCTAACTTTATTCTAACTTGTGAATGTTGACTTCATTTTGAGTTTTGAATCAGGTCAATCTGCAATTTCTTCATTAAGTTCAGTAAAGGCAGTATTGGACATTCTTTCCCCATCAGGAATGAGAATAATAGCTCTTCTGTAAGCAGTGCTTGTCCCAGGTAAAATCAGTTTTACAATCCTAATTCTGTGAGTCACTGGGTGATGTGACTCACCCAATCTCACCCAGTATCTTGAATTCCAGCCCGGTGCTTTGCTCACCAGCTAACTGAACAGAAGTACAGCTATTCTAAAATCTTTTGTTCCCCTTCCTAAGAGTCTCTCCTAAGTACATTATATAAGCACAATCAGACTTCTCACTGATACAAGAAGAACTGTGACTATATATGAGTGTATATATAGTCCTGCAATGTGGAAATGCATGCATGAGTTCTTTTATTCAGTTTTGCAATAGCTATGGCTTTTCGTCCCTTTGAATAGAGGTGATTGGTTATTTCCACCATTCTTCTGGAAATAAAACATATTTGCCATTCTCAAACAGGTGCTTAGGATTTAATTTATGTACACAGTGAACTCAGAGGCACCTTTACTTTCAATAGTGCAGGATGAACATCATAGGGAGGAGGAAAAAAATTAAATGTGGGAATGTGATCTGTAAGTGGAACAATTCCATAAAATCTTGTTAGAGAGGCCAAGGTTAGATTTGCTGACTACACATTTAATTCCTTTTAATTGGCCACACTGCTTGCATTTCAAATGAAATTTGCTTTTCATTTATATTAGAAGTTGCTTTTATACAGTGGCTCTATTAAAAAAGAAATCTCTGCATGTGCAGGAAGAAATTCTTCTCTGAATACTTTATATCACCTGGCATTTAAGGATCTGAAAATGTGGCACATTTCTTGAAATCCTATACATAATCTTGTAGCTAAATTCTGGTACATATTACATAGTCTAACCCAGATTTTTGTGTAGCTTCCTTTCTGTCTTGGATTTTTGCTTTTCAGGATATGGTGGACAGGGAGAGATATAAAAGTAAAACAGAAAGCTAGTAAGTAAATGTAGGCAACAAAATGACCTGAAATAATGGTCTCCTTAGAGGTTTGCTTCATGTAAAGTGGTACAACTCAAGGAAAGAAGGGGAGGTTTTTGTAAGCCAAATACATTCAATCTTTAATATGCCCTGTGCATTCACAACATCACTTGTAATGGCAGTGTAGTGCACAGCCTTCAGAGTACCTTTAAACCCCATTAAACCCCACTGAGATTTAACTAAGTGCCGGAGTGCTTTCTGAATCAAGGATAGTCTTTTGCTAGCTCTGTTTGTAGGGCTGTTTCTATGAAAATACATTTACTACTTATATTCATGTCTCACCTCTAAATTTAAATCCATCACAGGTGCCATTTTAGAAAAAAAACATTGGCCCTGCTCGTAGCAGCTATGTGTGAGCAAATGACAGGAGACGGTAGAGAAGAGCTAAGCCTGCGTGTTCACTTGGTGCAGTGTCCCCTGTGATGCTTCAGCTCCACTGTCCCTTTGCCCTTCTCTTGTCCCCAAGCTCTCAGTGCTAATACAGTGCCCCACAAGACTGCACTGAGACGACTCGGGCCGCAGATCTCCTGCTTGTGCCTAAATATCAAGAGAGGCAACTGAGAGATGTATGCTGTCCATACCTCAAGGATACAGACAGTAGAAGGCTTAGGCTGTTCCTGACGTGCTCTCATTCAAAACCTGTCAATCGCTGGCCCTGCTTTTACAGACCTAGTTTAGATCAAGTAGGAAACATGGAAACACTCACTCAGGCAAGTGTTAGGCTTACTGGCCTGAAAAATGACCTGCTTTTTTCCTTTTTGGGGAAGGTGGAGGAAGGGACTTCTGCCTGCTGGGATGGGATTTCCTTTTGTTGCTTTCTCCAGTGTTCTTAGCATCTCACCAAGTCTTGATTGGTAGGGCAATCTCCAAGGGTGCCATTTGGCTTTTATGGATGAAATTCTAGTTCGGATAGGATCAAATGCTGTTGACGTAGTAGCACAATTATTTTGGAGGAGTTTTAGGGAAGCCTGTAGTTGGAGAGTGTTTCATGACTTCTTTCTGAAGTCGTCGTCTTCTTCTTTCATGATGTCTTTCACTGGTTCTGTGTTTCATGATCCATCTATCTGAAACCCAGCTCCTTCACTAGAGATCATTTGCAGGGTTTGTCTCTGGGCAGTGCTGTGAGTGTTTTCTAGATTGCCATGGGCACTGTGGTCATGGGAGCTTGAGGAGATGGCAGCCTCACCAAGTACGATGAGTAAAAGTTTTTGCCATCTGAGTTGGTAACCATCAATGTTCCTTTATCAGGAAAAAACTACATGTCAGTCCATGCCTGGTGTCCCACATTGACATTATCTCACAAGCACATATGCTCCTCCCTGCAGTGCACACAGTCATGAGAATGGTTTCCTCCTGTCCATCACAGTTAGTCTGTGTCCCCTCTGAGCCAGCCTGGGGCTCGCTCACTGGGATGGTTCCCAAGTTCATGCTGACAGGCGTTACGCAGACGTAACGAAGATTTATAAAATCACGTTCCACCTAAAATACCAGAGGCTATTTTTTCGAATTTTATTCGAAGTCCAGGTCTTAAATATGCAGTCTTAAATTCTTCCATAAACTGGCAAGTTTGGAGAATTAGCCTTTTACGCTTTTATGTTCTCCTTTCTGAAGCTGCTTTAGCTCTGTCTGAACTGCATTGCCTTGTTTAGTGATAGCAATTGAGTTGTTGCCTCTTGTAAGATGATGTGTTTGGCAAATTTCATGTAGTGTGGCTGGTCCGGTCTTGTAATAATATGTAATTTGGTCGTAATAATATGTAATTTGGTCTTCTGGGCTAATTTACAATTGGAGAAATAGATCTTCTCAGGTAACAGTACTTTCCTTTGCTGTTGCTGCCACTACTGCTAAATTGTTTTCCTCAGCACTGCATGCCCAAAGGTGTCTGTAGATCTTAAATTGAATTGGCCTCTTCAGGGATCTGCTTGGAAGAGTACCATGGGCTAAAGTCCTGGAGGGAAGAGGGGCCCAAGAAAGCTGATTAATATTTAGGGATCACCTCCTCCAAGCTCAGGAGCAAAGCATCCCAAGAAAGAGGAAGTCAGGCAGAAATGCCAGGAGGCCTGCATGGATGAACAAGCTGCTCCTGGGCAAATTCAAACACAAAAAGGAAACCTACAGAAGGTGGAAGCAAGGACAGGTAGCCTGGGAGGAATACAGAGAAATTGTCTGAGCAGCCAGGCATCAGGTTAGGAAAGCTAAAGCCCTAACAGAATGAAATCCAGAGAGGGACATCAAGGGCAATAGGGAAAGCTTCTGTAGGTACGCTGGTGATAAAAGGAAGACTTGGGGAAATGTGGGCCCTCTCTGGAAGGAAATGGGAGACTTGGTTACCCAGAACATGGAAAAGGCTGAGACACTCAGCGACTTTTTTGCCTCGGTCTCCACTGGCAAGTATTCCTGCCACACCGCCCAAGATGCAGAAGGCAGAGACTGGGAGAATGAAGAACTGCCCGCTGTAGGAGAAGATCAGGTTCGAGACCATCTAAGGAATCTGAAGGTGCACAAGTCCAAGGGACCTGATGAGATGCCCAGATGACCTCAGGTTGCCCAGAGAGGCTGTGGCTGCCTCATCCCTGGAAGTGTTCAAGGCCAGGTTGGATGGGGCTTGGAGCAACCTGGTCTAGAGGAAGGTGTCCCTGCCCATGGCAGGGGGGTTGGAACTAAACGATCTTTGAGGTCCCTTCCAACCCAAACCATTCTTTGATCCTGTGATCCTATGTAATTCCATCAAATACAGCGAAATACCGTCATCAATATCTTCTAGGCTTTGAGTGTGAAGTAAGCCAAAAGGCCTGTAACTCTCTGTGGAGATGCAGTTAGTGAGATTCTGGATGGGTGTGGAAGGAAGGGAAGAAGAGGACATGGCCTCTTTCATGGTATACCAAGAAGCGTGGGGCCCAGAAGGTGCTGTCGACGGGCAGCTCCATGACTCTGACAGCTCTCCTTGCCCTCCCCTTCTGCATGTAGCAAATCCATGACTGACTCTTCATCAGAATGGCAGCAAGCACTTTCAGTCAAATAAAAGATAATCTTCTCTTTCACACTTGGACTAAGATGTTAGAGGCAGGACTTCACCTCCTCCTGGACCATCAGCTGCCTTTGTGGAACCGTGCAAGTCACTACAAATTCAGCCTCAGACTTTGTAAAAGAGAGAATCTCTCATTCGGGGAACAATGTCAGCTGAGGTTTGCTGGCTTATGGACACCAGAATACAAGAATTAGCTGGCAGTAAGTCTGTTAGCATCGTGCCCTCTGGGGGAGGGATGTCCTGTTGGCACTGCTGTGGCAGAGGCACAGTATCAAGCACTTGAAGACAGAGCTGAAAATAAGCACATTTTGTCATTTGTATTTCCAGCTGTTTTTGAATAAGACTTCTCACAGGGACTGTGAAGCACAGAATCGTACCTTCTAGACAACAAAGTACTCGAATTCCTTCATTATTTATCATGTTTTCTTGATCAATAGCACAAACTGTAGAACCTCTCTGAAGGTATGTCTTGCAATGACTGTACTCTGAAGTCATCACTGTCATGTTACTTCGGTGTGTTATATTTGAATGTCAGTGCCGTGTATCACAAACAGGAAAGTAATTTCCTTTAAAAATAATTAAAATAATAGAAATGAAATTAAAATGAAAGCTACAGGCTTTCCCTTTCAAGCATCTAGCTTGTGCCTCTTCTAATATCATTACTTAAGGGAAAGTGTTCCAATAAGTGTATCAGGAGTTTCAACATATTACAAAATCATACCTTTATTTGAGCTGCAATATTAGAGTAAATGAAGGATAATGTAGCAGTTTAGTCAATATTTCTAGATTTGCTTTTCTCTGTGATCATTCCTCAAGATGTAATATAAAAATGTGTCATTCATAATTAACTTTTAACAGTTAAGTAATGTTTAACTGTTACATTCTTCACAATAACTTGGAAAGAAAACCTCTGTCTTTTGCTGACATTTTCCCTGTCAAAAGACTTTTGTATTTACTGAGACTGTTTGTTATTCTTGCTTTCATTTAGCTAATTTGCAATTCGCATCATGATGGAGCCTCATGTATCCTTCAGGCAATGAAAACCAAAGTACAACTGCGATAAATTTTTACCAAGCAAACCAAAACCACACAACCAAACAAAAAGTAATCTTCCCACCCAGGCTGTCAGCAAACACAGTGTGAAGACACTGCCCTCAGCTCAAGCTGCTCAGCACTTTGTGGACAGGAAAACTCATTTGTAAAGTAATATTAGGCGTGTGGCACCTGAGTGCTTCCCTCGCCTGACGAGAAGTCTCTGGTAGAGCAGCAGGGTGCGCCTTGCTTCTTGTGGGGAACGATTAAGAGGCCTTTGGACAATGCCCTTCATAATTTGCTTTAACATTCGGTCAGCCCCAGAGTGTCAGGCAGTTGGACTAGATGATCGTTGTAGGTCCCTTCCAACAGAAATATTCTATTCTGTTCTGTTCTCTTCTATTCTAAAGACCCAGCCCAGGCAGGCTGGTTGCATCTCTTTGCCCAAAGGGAGGAACAGAGAAAATAAAGTAGTGTATCAGTTTTATGGCTCTCTGTTACCTCAGTACAAGGCTGAGTATGGCTGAAGCACATTCTTTTACCTGCCTCTGTAGACAGGACACAAAACGCCACGGAAGACCAAGGCCTTGCTTGTGCTGTAGAGGTCAGGCTGCCCAGGGAGGAAGAGACGTGCGGTTCCTCTGCCTAGGCAGGCAGAAACGCAGCGTGGCACAGCCCTGTCTGGCCAGAGGTGGGCGGTCTGGTCCTCGGCTGCCTCCTCGTCCTCGTCCCTGTGCTCGGAGCCCAGCGCGCAGGAGGACTTGCGGACGGGTTGACTCAAGCCTCTCGGCGTGCGCGGGTGGGACAGTCCAGCAGCAGCCAAATCCCCTCGGAGCGGGAGGGCGACCTCCCTTCTGGCCTGGCGGGTCGGAGGCTGCCGCTTCCCGCACCAGGCCGGCGCCTCGCCCGTCGGGGCGTGTTGCAGTGGGCGACGCCGGGCTCCTGGCAGACCTTCACCGGCGGCAGGGGCGGTGGCAGAGCGCGCGGGTAAGGCGCGGTGGGGACCAGTAAGCTCCGGAAGGCCCGAACCGACATTTCTCGGACATTCTTCAGTGACACTGCTGTGGTGCCCTCTGCAGTGTACCCAGGTTCTTGCTAACTCCGTCTTCTTTATGCAAGTCTTTACATGAGCAAAGCACCTACCGAGGAAATGAATTAGCGTCGCACGGTTCGGCTGTTGGCCTATTTTAGGCAGTTAAATGTGGCCACGTGGACTTATTTCAAATTTCTAGTTCCATTAAGGTGTAATGAACCTTGCCTGAGGGCGCTTTATGCAGATCACCTGAATCTTTTATAGCTGCTATTTGCATATTTTATATAAAGAACCCTGAATCTGAATGTGGTGTTCCTCTGAATTCATGAAACAAATATGGAGATAATAAGAGGGATGCATCAACTTCCTTGCAAGAACTAGTGAATTTCCCCACATGCAAGCACACAAACACACACACACACACACAAATCAGAGGTTTTTATTATTCAATTTTAATTTATAATGGAATTTTTCTATGGGAATAGGTACCCAGGTTGTATTCCTGTTATGTGAAGTACAGACATTTCTTTTAATATAATTTGGTTTCTATGTGACTTAAAGACTATGTGAGTGCTCTTAATGAAATCACATAAAATGTTATACAAGCCATAATTTTTACCTTATTTTGGTCCAAAAATCTGCTTAGTGTCACAGAGATTTGGATCTATTTCAGTCTTTTATAACATAATTGTGATTGATTTTTCTCTTTAAATATGTAATCCATAACAGAAATGTCATCACCTTTAATAGTGTATATAAATATATATGTAAGTATTCAAATATAAATATAAAAATATGTAAATATCCCAGTAGGAATGCAGACCTGTTATATGGTAAGAGCATCTCCAGTAATAATATTTTTTTCAGATAGTTCATATTACAGTTTGTTCTGTGTCCACAGATTGGTAAAATGTACTTAACAGATCAAGAGTTAAAAAATTTACATCACTGCCTCTGAAATCTGACGTAAAAAGTAATGAATGTAATTCATTCTGCTAATGAGATTCATGAGTTGCCATTCAGTGTAAATCAAAGTCAGTAAAACTTAGAGATGGTAAAAATAAGAAGACAGATTAAATTTGCATCCAACATTTAGCAGAATAGTTGATATCAGAATTATATTTTGGATGAAAACTTCAGGGAAGGATTAATGTTTTCAGAATGTTGAAATAATCAGATTTGATATATTTGGAAGAATGTTTCAAAAAGTTTTAGTTATTTGATTTTTTGTTTAATTTTTAAATTATTTAAATGCACTATTAATGTCAAAATTGTAACTTTGTTTTTAAACTTTTGTTTCATCAACATATTCTCTCCCCATACTTCCTTTTCTCAGCATTTTATCTTCTTGAGGAATATTGAAATAGTCTAATTTGGAACAAAACCCAATTTTGAAACTTTGAAATCCACTGTAAAATGGCATTTTGATCCTCTGCAGAACCTTAGTCTGTCATTAAGTAATGACCCCAAACTATAAGACTTTGTCAGTATTTCACCATGCAGATTTCATCCTATTTTTTGGCAGCACATTGTGTAATACTCTAAATTTTAAGAGTTGATTAGCACATTCGTTAGCTGCTCGGACTATTGATATGATGACAAAGTTTTAATGTAATCTGAGTTATGAATTATTAGCATAAAACATGTTAAGTATGGAAGTCTGCAGAGAAGAGAACGCCCAAATAATACACTCAGACTCACTAGCGATTACAAGTATCGTGCATTTCAGGCTGGCCTTCTGGGCAGCTGGGGCAAAGCTGTCGCATCTGGCATGGTCTTTGCATGTTATTAAATTTTCCTGCAAAATCACTTTGTGATAAGTAATAGAAAAGTTAAATGGAGTAGTGAGGGACAAACTGAATGCACCTTGCTCTAAATTTGCATAAATTTCCAAAGAAATGCAATGCCCAGGGCTCTGTGCCTCTGAGTTGAAGGGTTTCTGTACTGAGAGTGCAAATGAGAGGAAAAAGTTACGTACACAGGCAGTCTGTTTACATTAGCTTTGTTTTCCTGAACGCTTCCTTGGGTTGTTTCTGTGCTGGGGAAGAGAGTGGAGTTTACCTAGTACAATTTAATTGTTACACCCTCTCTCTGCTCTGAGCGGGGTTAAATTAAATGGTTTATGGAGCTCTGTCGGCAGCAATGTTCCCTGCTTGGGGCTACGCCAAGGTGGAACAAGTAGCTACACTGGGAAATGTAAGAACAAATTCTCTAATGAAAATTTAACTTTTAAATGATATGAAGAAGGAGAAGGAGAAAAAGAAATACCAAGGAGGAAGTTTATTTTTATTGGCAGATTTGACAACATGGTGTCTCAGCTACAGTCTCCACAAGCTGGAATTGCATTGATAACCACCCTTTATTTTTGCCATTTCTGTTCAAGCTCAGCAGGTTCCTGCACCACACCGTAAGGAGCTACATACTCACATCACAAGCTGGAGCGCCGTGTGTAATGCCCCGACGGCAAAAAAATCCAGCACCGAACATCGCCGTGATCAAAACACAGAGGAGGGAAGAAGCCGTGTGTCCACACACCGGTCATCTGGCGTGTACTGACACTGCGTAGGCTCTGGTACGGTCGCTGGGAAAGGACGGCGCAGCCGCGGGCTGGCGTTCACACCGCTCGGCACAGGGGCGCTAGCTGCTTCCTGCTGTTAACGAAGGACTAGTAACGAAGGGCTGAACCCACCCCGAGCCCATCAGCACTGCTTCTAGTGACACAGCTTCTGAGCCTGTCCGAAGGACGGGACTAGGTGATGTCTTCATGTGTCACAGCACACTGTTTTCATTCAAGAAGGCTACAGGGAGCGTCATTTATTTTAGATGATAATTGCTCAGTTTCTCTTCTTCCATACAAAGGAAATCAGCAAAGCAGAGATTATTACTCCAACTTTAATTAGATATTTCCACACCCTCTAGCTTTCAGGTTATTGTTTTTCCCCAGTAACTTTCTCAACCTCTGTTGCTCTTCTGTTGAAATAGATGTAGTAGGTAAGAACTATTACAGAAGCCCTTTAAAAAATTAAATTCTCATCTAAACTATTAGTACTTGCTACTAGCAGTTTATACTTTCAGTTCTGTGTGAAAACACTTTGATTTTTTTCAAATTTGGGTGTTTTGTTTAGAACAAAAATTATACAGAATGAACACAACTTCATATAAGTAGAAAAGAATTTCTCTGTCAAAACCTTTTAGTCATAAGCTATTTCTGCAGGCAGAAATATATTTGTGCTCATGGCAGTGGAATCAACACCTTCCACACCTTATTTAAAAGATACTGCAGCAAAGAAGAAACAGCAGTTGATTCCCACCTTGCAGGACAAAAGTTTACGATCATTAGTTTAAGGCAAAAATTGATCTATTTTATGTTTGGAGTAAGACTTGCACTGAAGACCAGCTATTGGAACTGTACATAATAATGTCACATTTGGTGTTCTGTGTTAATAAATTTTGTCTACTTACAAAGAAATTTAGTAATCATTTAGTAATCAATTTAATAATATTTTCAGCCTTGTGTCCTGTTACATTTAGTAATTAAGGTGGTGCCAGTAACAGTCAGTCAGTGGTTTTAGTTGTCAGATTGTATTTTCAAGACTGCCTTCAGTGTTGTTCATTTGGAGAGGACGTACTATATCCAGTCAGTGAGTAAATGTCACTGATCCATTAAAAAAAAAAAAAATTGCAACAATCTCAGAGCAGTTTCTTAAATATAATCTCTAATACAGATGAGAAGTTAAGAATTTTGACATGATCCAGAGAGAGGGAAGAAAAACCTTTAATTGGAAGCCTTCAGTCATTCGACAGACTTCTTGCTTAACTTTGGAGAGATGCCTTTTAAAATACTTTCCTCGCATATTTATGTCATTTAGCTGGATGAGAAAGGCCATACTCACCAGAAAACACCACTATACTTGTAAAAATGCTATGGCAACAGACAAGTGCTTTTGTTGGCATAGAGTAGGTCATTTGGGGAGGTACTGGAATTATTTTGGATGAAGAGTCGCCTGAAACACGAGACTTATCCCACATCCCAGCCTTCGTGGAGCATATTTCTATCCAGGGTGCAGTCTTCTAAGGGCAGTTGGTGATGGCTCTGGTGCTCTCCTCCTGCACCATTGCCTTCTTCCTTCCTGAGAGCAAAGGTCTTCTTCCTCCAGTGCGCAGTGGATTGCACCCTTTTTCTGCCAGCTTTCTGCAGCTGGTTTTCCTGGGTGCTGGCACCTGAACTTCCCAAGCCCTTGTACCGGATCACCCGCTCCGGCTGTGCAGATCTCCTGGATCTCTCCCTGTCCCCTTGCAGACCTGAATTAGTGACAGTTCCCACGTGAGCACGTTTCCTTTGTCTGTTTGGACTCATCCTGATCGTTGCCTGATCCCAAGCCATTACTGAATATGTTGTAATTTAAACTAGCTGTTCAGTAGAATTTCATCATAAAAGCAAAGGTGTTGTTGCCTCCTGATTTAATAGAGGTAGATGCTTCCCGGAACAAAGTGACTGTCTTTGTGGAAGAGCTTTCTATGCTTAAAAGCAAACAGGAAATGTGCAGTGGATTAAGTAATGAGCAAGGATTTTCACAATTTACTGTCAGGGTGCACGTCATCTGGTTGACCGTGATCTTTTTTTGGAACCACAAGGAAGAAACTGTGATATATTAGAGATGCTGAGGTTCTGTTACGTGGCAGCTCCACTTTGTGTCCATGCTGCAAGCGTGGTTGTTTCTAAACATTTTGTTTCTGTAGTTTCCTGTGTGGCCTCAGTGTCTCTTTAAGGCTGTTGTGTGGGAAATAAATGTTTAGTGCTGAAGGATCAGATCCAAAAATAGAAAAGAAATAGTTCTGAACATAAGCAAACATCTGAAATGCAAAGCCTAATGATGCATATTATTATTAAAAATAGGAAATGGTGGTAGAAGTGCTACTGAAGTATTCATTTCTAGTAACAGCTTATTTGTTCTGTCTCCAGTAAGGTAAGTGTCCTGGAGAAACTACGGAAGGATGTGAAATTTAAGGTAGTAATTCAAAGTTTCCCACCACCAGGTTTTAAAAGCTGTAGTGCACACTCCATTAGAGTAGAAGGTCTGGAGAATCCTTCCTTCTGGCTTCTCTCATGCCCAAATTATTTACAAAAATAAAAGCAAAATCTGCAGAAGCTGACATGTCCTGGAATTTGCTCTTTCAAAGCTATACCAGCTGAAAATCC
>JANVCT010000023.1:580045-590079 GCA_026770115.1 Aviceda subcristata
TGGGGGGGTTAATCCAATTAATTATTTATGACCACTGTTATGGCTTGAAGATGGCTCTTCCTTAATAATAGGTAAGAATACTTCTGATGATGTTTCATCCTGTGTGCCCTCTTTCTGGAGGGATGGTATGTGGGGCAGATGTTGATGTTTCACTTTACAAGGCGAAGGGTCGTGGAATGTTTTGAGTCCTGATTTAGGCCCAGGAATGAGCCCTGCGGCTGCTTGGGAAGAATATTCTCATCTGAGAAGCAAAACATTCCACAGTCCTTAACCAACTCAAACATCAACATCTGACCTTCACACAGTGGCATGAATGAAAGATTTAAAATCCAAGAATTGTACTGTTTTACATCCGAGTTCTCCAGCATGCCTAGCATTGTCATATGGTGACTCTGTAATTTTAGGTTACATGTTGTACCAGGGACGTTGTGTTCATGTAACAAGAAAGGGAAAAATAAGTTTTCCAAAGAGTCATTCCTTTTATATAGCAAGGGTGTAAATGGCTACAGGGGTTTTGGTCAAAGAAGTTAATAGGAATTTATTTTATAATAGATGAAAATTAAAAGAATGTTTCCTTAAAGATACTATAGTACAGTCTTACAAAACCGATAAAACTCGTCAAGCTTCAGAGTAACTACTTCAAAACATGAATCAAAGTAAGACTTATTTTAATTAAGGTTTAAGTTACGAATAATTTAAGTGTTAAAATTTGGCATGTCATACTTTTTTTTACAAATATAATTGTTGAAGTTGTTAATATAAATTTCAGTATGCAAAACAACTCTTAGAATTATAAAAATGTGTACTACAAATCTCAATAACCATCTGTCCAAAACACATTTTAATATATTATTAAGCCTTCTCCTGCTGCCTTTTGTAACTCTTCTGTGTCTCACATGGAAACAGCTTGTGGGCTAAATCCATTTTCTGGATGACATACAAAGAGTCTTTCTACTTCATTTAGGCATGTCTAAATCTAAGCAAATCAACATCAGCCTCCCTTGTAGTCCCTAAGATCTCCAGGAGGAATTAATCTGATCCTAAAGGAAGCTTCTAAGATATTATGAGGAATCTTCCTCTGTAGTGGCCTGTTTCACTACACTGACTGTAGAGGAGGACTCCCCTTAGTTAATCAACTAAATTTAACTAAGCCTGCTGTAGACAACTAAATTTAGACAACTAAACTTAGGTGGGAGTAATTCCTCCACAGCAGTTTACATGCCAGTTAGAAATGATGATCTCACTGTCGTGGGCAAAGATGAAGCTGGCTGTTTGTCTTGGTGAGGGTGAAGGCGTAGTATCAGGACATGGGGAAGCTTTCACAATTGCCCCATTCTGTGTTTGTTTTGAGAAGCTACTGGAAACAGGCATCACTCCATTGTGTTCCTCATGCAATTCACTTTAAAACTGGTCGATAGTCGTTTCATTGTCATCTTGTCATGATTAAATGGTTTTCTTTGCCTGCATCCTTTCACTCAGGGTGAATAGATTGTTATACTCCAAACTGCACAGCCCTGGGTACACTTGCAGTGTGAATTAATGGCCAGGTGTCAGGAAAAGTACACAAAAATCTCAGTTCTTTTTTCCCAGTATGTTTCTGGCGTAGTATGTGATTTATAGTTCTGTTTGCTTTCTTATACATAATCTATTACATTTCAAAGTAACTTTTGCAATAACTACCATGATGGCTTTGCATTTCAGGTATTAGCTTCTAGATATTCCAATAAGACATATTATATACTTATATAAGTAATGAGGTATTTTTTATTTGTCGACTAGACCACTGTGGAAGACATACTTCAGAACATCTTACTTTAGCTACATTCTTTCTTAATGTACAAGCTTGGCATGGAGGAGGTAGAAATGTTCACCAGTGGCTGACAAAAGCTTAGAATTTTGCACTTGGCAACAGATCTGTTTGAGATGGAGAGTGATGGTCTTACAGGAGTGGTAATTATTTGTAGTGCATTAACTTGATACAAGATGACAGCCTTTTCCCTTTAACGCTATATTGCAAGTTTGATGGAATAGTCCTTGGAGTTTCATTATTCTCCAAATGTCCAGCTATTAAAAAAGTCATAACCGGATCCACTTTAAAGGTTGTTCAAGCAGCAGGAAACATCTTAACGTCCCCTTTACCTGGCAACCTGCCAGACTGCTTGACATCTCTGTCTCCATCCTCCAACTGCATTTTGCAAACTATGCAGGTAGAAGATTCAAGTCATGTGAATGTTTTTTCAGAGGAAATGTCCATGCCGAAGATGTATTTGATCCATACAATCCCTGTAATTTTGAATACTGCCATGTCTGCTGAAGGAAATGTTAAAAAAGAGCAAAGCTCTCTCATGTGAGGAGCTTTTTTTAGATTTCTTTTATTAATAATCAGAAATAGTATCACAATACAATGTAGCTCCATTTAGGCATTTGTAGGTGGTGTGTGAAGAACATTATCTTCAGGAAAAGAATATACAAACCGTCTTTATTGAGACTCAACATAGCGGCAACAACTAAGCAGACTTGCTTCTAAAAAGGCCACATGGTAATTAATTCGGCAACTCTTACAGTTTTCTAGGTAACAGTTGGCTCTGACCTGGAAATGAACATAAGCAATTGGAAATCTCTCAATTATTGTTCCTAGGAGACTTTTCTGGAGATATTTTTAAGCATAGAGTAGTTTTGCCTTGTCTTACCATCTGAAGCAATTTTTCACTACCAAGGTTAATTTGCAGAATTTCTGAAGTTAAGATAGTTAAAAAATCCAATGAAACTTTCATAGTATTCTTCCCATGTTTGTCCAATATATATATAAACATTTTACAAAATTAAAAAAAAACCAAACAGTGCAGAGGTTTGTTTTCAATCAATAAGGAAAAAAAAATAGAGGTAGCTAGTGACAAATCACTCTTGACTTGTTCTGGAGGTCAGTGCAAATCGTGGATAGAATTTAAGAACTGTAATTTAAAAGTCTGTAGTGCCATCCAAAATGGCACTTAAATGGCATTAAACTTCTCCTTGTTTAATGATTATATTCTGTTTACTTGATCTGTGCTGTCGAATGCATAGAAAGCATAAATCCAAATTATTTTCAATGCATGTTCACAGTCAAGATTACACACTGGCAGAGCAACATTTCGCTATGGCTAGTTATATAATTAGCCAGATAGAATTTATAGGGCAAAAATTACTTTTATAATTTTCAGTTCCTTTTCTCTGTTTGTAGACCATGTCATAAGTTTGAACATAGTCTGATTACAGTCCTGCTGTAATTCTTACATCACGCTTGGTAAAAGGCACGTTTTGAAATCCTCCTCTCCCTGAAAGGTTTCTATTTTACGTCCTCACCTTTAGGACTAGAGAGTCCTCAATGCAGGCCTGAACACTGACTCTTCCAGCCAAGTGCTATAAGCACTAGTCTTTGGCATCATGCTCTTGTCCCTTCTCCCTACTCTAGTCAATTTTGAATCTCATCTTCAGTGACAAAAATCAGAAGAAATATTGAAAAACATGATCCTTCAGAACAACATTGCGATTAGGAGATATGGGTGTGAACCATCTCGGGATGCTTCTTTCAAGATTTGTCCCAGTACTCTGAACACTGAACCTCTTTGTAAAAAGCAAGAATCACAGGTCCTTCTGGCTTGGAAGCAGTGATCCCTGATCCCTGTTCTCAGACTCCCCGATGCTCCTTAGCCTCTCTGCTTCCTCGTGTAGCCCTGCCACCAGCTGAGCAGATCGTCTGCTTGGTCACTCCTCACACAGGTGTTCTCACTCCTGCCGTCCGTTACTAGTGAAAGGCTCTGGCATTCCCTGCAGCCTGAGACCTGGGTGGCTCCATGTTTTCACGGCAGCTCCGTCTGGGTTGCCACATCAGTTCTGGTGAGGACATAGATTTCTGCCAGGTGAATACCATAGCTAAGCTCTTTCTGGGAGGGTGATGGCCATCAACTGAACTCATCTTTCGAGCTGGTAGGGTGATGATGCTCTTCCTGCATGCCTTTCCATATATGTGGTCTCCTTGGCTATATCTTTTTGAAATGCTGTCACTTTGAGACCCCATCCTGAAAGATTTAAGCATTTCAACACATAGAATAAGAACCTATTCATGCACTAAAGGTCATGCTGTCATATAGGTAACTGAACCCTTCCCTTAATCAAGCCAAGTGCTTCTTAGAAAATAACAAACACCATGTACCAGCCACCGGAACCCATGCAAATAAGTGCAGTGCTCTAAAGTATCAATGAGCCAGGGGAAACTTTCTTAGGTACTTAATGATCAGAGAAATTTATGTCAGCAGTAGAGTTTTAACTCTGAAAACAATAGATTCAGTTATTATAGCTGCATCTACATTAGTCTGGTATATCAGCAGAGTACCTCTGTATGAATCTCCTGATTTTCCTCCTACCATTCTTCATTTGGCACTGCAGGGCAGCCTGGAGCATGTGGATTAGTTTCCTCCGCAGGACCCAAAGGCAGAGCATGCGTTCCAGGAGCGTGCCTACCACACTCCAGCTGCTAACACTCAGCTCGCAGGACCAGGATGGAGCTCATCTGAGGTAAATCTCGTGAAATACAGGGCGCTCAGCAATTTTTGTGTCACTAGAGGTCCTCTCCTGTTGCACTGCGTTATTTGCTGAGGCAGGTACAGTCTTAAGAGCGTCAATTTGTCTAGGCATCACAGCAAGAAAAAAGAATGCTCAAGCTCCAGTGCACTCTCGTGACCCACTGAAGGCTTGCAGATGCTTTCAAAGAGCCCAAAGCAAGTCTCAGTAAGCAAACTGGTGCCTTCCTTATGCCTCGGTTCTGTCACACACAGATCTGCAGTAGCAGGTGGTTTTCTGAATATAGCCGAGACAGCAGGGCTTTTGTCATGGAAGGCACAGGTACACCTGCTCCTGCTTCCTCTTTGGTGGTTGCTCTTGATCAGGCTTGCTTTGCACAGTTAAAAGCAACTGTGTTTAGCAGTGTTTAGCTATTTTAGCAGTCACTCAGCTGCTCTCATCAAATCAGATTGGACTTGTAGAGTAGAAGCAGGGCTGGTCACCAGCCAGTTGGATTCTTCACTTATACCTTCTCACCTGACACAAACTGAAGTTTGGCAGATACGCTGCTAACAATTTTCTTAAGAAGGCTGTCTTGTTGTCCTTTACACTTGCTATTTTTGGTTTAGTCTGATTTTGGGTTTTTTTTGGAGGAGAAATACGGATGAAGTGAAAAGTTGATTGAAGAAGTGTGAAGGTAAGGGTAAGGATAAAGACTCTTGCTTCAGAGGTGCCACATAATACTGAAGTCATCTTATGATGTCACCCCTGAAAATGTGACAGCAACAAGTTGTGAATGCAGTAGAAAGCTGTACCCATTGTCCCCTAGCAAAAGGCAGACATACAGCTGGTATACTCCAAATCCTTCCAGTTAATAGATGTCAGATGAAAACAACTTGGATGAATGGTTGTCAATAAGCAGGATGTTAGTAAAATTTACTTAAGTAGGTCAGTGTGAGTATAATTAGAAGTAATGGGGTGAAAGTTGGCAAAGTATCAGCTAAATATCTGGCAAGCATTTTGAATACTGAAGTGTGTTGGACTGTGAAACTTCCTCTCCTAGTGTTGAAATACTTGCATATGTGTTCATCATTTATATTCTATGCTGTTTTGCCTTACTAGTGTGGTATGATAATCATGTATCTATGAAAATTATTGGGAGATCTTGGCGCCTCTGATTTAATCCTAGCAGTATATGTCTCTAGCGGGGCAAATAGTGAGCCAAATATCATAGATCAGAAGTAACCAGATGGCAGCCCAGAAGGGCTCTGACGTCTGCTCAAATGTGGAGTAACAGGGTACCAAACTGTGGGATGATGACACCTGGTTGCCTGCTAGCACTTTGTGTCAAGGCAAAACTTTAATTGCCCCAAAAGTGGAGCAGTGCCTGCAACAGCCTCATATGTGCCAAGTGATGACTGCTAATGTATTATATCTTCATTTTCTCATCAGATGTGAATTTAATAGGAGGTATTATTGACCTCTACTATTAGTAGCAACAAGTGCATGGCAGACCCTAGATCATGCAAAGAGGTGCAGCTGTAGAGGTATCTCCTATCCATGCCAGTAAGCTGCCAGCATCTTTGAAGTTTCAGTCTTCGCTGACCTTCTGACACCATGGGGAGAAGACGTGCTCCTTTCCATCCCTCTGACCCAGCGTTTGGCTTTTTATAGGCTGCACAGCCAGGGAGCAGTTTGACAGTAACGCCCCTGGCGTTGCAGCTGCCTTGCTGCACGTTGTGTGCATTCCTCCTTCCCCAGCAGACATCTAAACTCAGTGTGCTTCTTGGCTTTTACTAATGAGTAACCTGCCAGAGGATACCTGATGTAGAGGCAGCCAGTTTCTGGTCTGTCATCACTTTCACCTGACCCAGTTCAGGTGAACTGACTCTTCTTTCCCTACTGATGTTTTGTGTCCAGCTGCCCTTAATTAGAGGTGACTGTGGGCAGCCACAGGGAGTCTGTGAGCTAGAGCTTGCACTGGTGATCTGAGACACAGGAGGGCTTACCAGCATCACTGGTTCTGTGGCAGAGCCACACTCTGGATGTGTGTGGAGCAGAACATGCCTTGCCTGTCGCTCCAGAAGGGCATGGGTCTTCCACGGGGTTTGTGTCGTAACCATTAGTTCCCTTTGGACATCTCTGATACCCAAGTGTATCATCTGATGCCCCCACGCACCAATATTCAGGCAACCGAATTCTGCTCAGCTTGTGGGATTTGCCTCCAGACCCATGCAGGTGTCCATAATTTTGCTAGGTGAGTGCACAGCCTAGAAAGTGTTGCAGCTGACTGGTGTGTAGATACCTAAGGCGAGCTGAATCACTTTGCAAGTCCTGCTAATTCTACTTACTAAAGCTGTGATAAAGTTTCCTAAAGGTAGGTGTCTGTTGAAATCTGAGATGGTATCCTGCTTGCCTTCTACCTGTGGACAAAGAAGGGTATACTCTTTTTGGCCAGTCTGCAGGGATGACTTAGGAACATAGGATATCTTAAAGGTCATTAGAATCTCTGCTTAGAAAATCTAATCCCACCCTAGCTATCCACTGACAACAGAGGGAGTTTAGGGACTTACCTCAAATGTCGATGTCTACATTTAGATATTTAGTGTAGGTGTCTTAACCCTGAACTGAATCCCACCCACAGTTCTATCCTCCAAAAAGAGGTAGTCTAAGGACATGAGATTGCCTGAAGCAAAATGCCAAGAACTTGCCAGTAAATGATCGTGAAATATATGCAGCACTTTGACACAGCTCTCATTCAAACAGTTGTTTGCTTTTCAGAAATAAATATGAGTATACTTCTTGGGTCCCCTACCACTAGGTGTGATTCTTAGTTCTGTGTAATTTACCATATTCAGATGGACACATTCTGTTGTTTGATCCACTGCCCTGTTGTTGTTCTGTTACCATTTTTTTTCTGGCCCAGTCCTGTCAGTTGCTAAGCCACTGCTAAAAGTGGTGAACATTTTTTACTCTTACTCGTCTCCACAACATGCAGGATCAAGATATCCTTGTTCGGTCAAACCGAATAATTGTTTCTGAGAAGAGGGGTTTATGCCAGATGGTTTTTCTACCTTGAGGTTGACCTTATGTTTTCAGACAATTAGCTCGATTAAGTTCTTCCTGACATGCGACTGTGCAATGAGCAGTGGAACTACTCTGCAAAGGCAGTGTCCAAATTAGACTACCCTTGAATTAGTCCCACTTGTCTCGCTTTCTAAGCAACCGAGTGTGATTAGTCTAGAAACAATTCAAACTCTGAAAAACAAAGTTGCTCATTTTTGTTGTGAGAATGGTTACTGCAAACAACATTAAAACTTCTCCCAGCATTTCCTTACTCAACCAGAGTTGAGTAAGCACTCAAGCAGAGCAGGTATCAATGGCAATTGCATTTTCCCCCTTGTTCCAAGCAATGAATGTAGGGGAATGAGAGACATGTGCTTCAGTAACATGCTATCCCAAGCATCTGATAGCCTTAAATTTTTGCTGCTGTAAAAAAATAATTTTGAATATTTCGATTCTTACTCTTTCCCAAAGGGTATCTTCTTTCTATTCACAAGCCTTAATTTTAATGGGATTATTTTAATTTATTTGTCCACTTTTCTCCTCAGAGCTCTGGTAAAACAGTATGAACTGTCTTTATGGTGGATGATGTTACATTAGCAGTTCCTGATTATTTGTTAAGGGCTATTGCACGTCTGGAACTGTGGCTCTCGATGGAAGGAATGTCATTGCATACTTTTAGATTTCCTCGAATAGAAAGCACTGGTGTTGGCCAGAACATGAGGGCACGCACTTACCCACTCCAGCAGTGTTCAGCGTAGCTGGCTGTGGCTGGCCTGGTGGTGGTGTGTCCTGTGGGGCAGCCCAGCCCAGCAGGGACCGATGGGGATCCCGGCCGCCGACACCAGTTTGGTTGTAGGGAAGCGACTGGCCGGAGGGCATGTTGCTATAGTGTAACGCGCTAGCTGTGCTTTCAGGGAAGATGTTGCCGTCAGGCCACAATAATCTGTCCTTATTTAGTTAATGCACTTCCTACACATGGAATTTCTAGCAGAGTCATCATTAGTTTTTCAGCATTTTCTCTGCAGTTTCATTTGTGCCCTGCTGTTCTCCCTGTATATCTATCCTGGATACTTGTTTTTCTTTCGTCAGGTCCTGATATGTCCACTCCTACCTACTTCGTAGAGAATTTTCTTTCTCGCTTTGCTTCTCTCTTTTACCCTAGCAGGTTTTCCTGGCAACTGAAATTCATCTTGTCCTGGGTCTTTGTCTTCTGTCTTGCACTTACTTGGAACCTGAAATCAATTTATTTGATGTTGATCTCCTGTGTTCCAAAATCTATGTATAAACACTTTGGGATATGTTCTCATTTTATAAAATAGAATTTTCTGAGAGCCTGCACTGTTTTGGATGGAACCTGATGTTTTATTTTAAAAATCATGTTAAAAGGTGCTTAAATGGTTTAGAACCATGATGCTTTGGAACAATGTGCTGATTTTTATTGAAAACATATTAACGTGGCAATCTAATAAGTGAGAAGATGAAATATAAAATGCTGCAACTATTAGATAGTATCTAAACATACATTGTCTTTATAAATTATTTTTTTAATAGCTAAATCAAACTGTTCTCATTTATATTAGTAATACTCACAGGAATAAATTTATTTCAGAAGTTCAGTATCAAAACAGCATTATTTCAATTTCTTCCTGTTCCCTGAAGTCAGAAAGAAAGCTGAATTCCTTCTTAAAGGGAGAGTGATAATGCAGGTAGTCTATCTGTTTCTGCTAAAGATAACTTTAATTTTTCATCCTAACATTTAGGATGAATCCCAGAGTGACACAGAAACCCAGTCAAAGAGCCTAAGATACTGTTTTCTACAAATGCATCATGAAGGTCTGTATTGGGGAATTCAAAAAGTTATTCTATAAGCAGGTGCTAGAACGAGAAAAAATGCATATGAATTTTCTCTGAATAAGTTTAGACTGAAAATTAGGATTTTTAAAAAGTGCATTTTGTAATTATATTCTAGTAGATGCATAGGGTCAAGAAACTAATTACTTTCAAGACAGAGCATGAAGATTACTTAGTAGAAGTACATAGCAGTGTTACTAATATCTGGTTTTACCTTTGGCTTATGTGGATTGTGCTCAACTTCATATATTAGTCTCATCTTTAGAAGAAGAAAATATTTGCAAATGGAAACTCCATCACTAGCAACTGAGGTTGAAAGAAATTCATACTCTCAGTATGTAACTGTGCAACATTAGCAGGCAGGGGACTACAGAGAATGTAGGATACATCTGCACAATGATGATTAATTGTAATAGCTTGCACATATGTATTTGAAGGTGTCGTGGTTTAACTCCAGCCAGCAACTAAGCACCATGCAGCCGCTCACTGACTCCCCCCCCTCCCCAGTGGGATGGGGGAGGAAATCAGGAAAAGAAGTAAAACTCGTGGGTTGAGATAAGAACAGTTTAATAGAACAG
>JANVCT010000023.1:597986-610388 GCA_026770115.1 Aviceda subcristata
ATTTTCTGTCAAAGTATTATGGTTTTCTTCTTTTATATATTTCTTCTGCTCAGGTGCTGATGATATTTCTCTGACCTCTGCAGAGGGCAGGAAGCAATATATATATATAGTGGGGGTGTGTGCGTGCACTGCAGTCAGTACATCTGCTGTAGGCCAATGATAGCTGACTATCTTAGTATCTTGTCTTCAAGTATCGTAGGTGGGTTTGGGTTGTTTTTTTGTTCTGTTGGGGGTTTTTTGGTTTTTGTTTTTGTTTTTTTTCTCTTAATGTTGGATTTCTGAGAGAGGACTTGATGCTGGGAAATCCCATAACTTGGTAATTACCAGTCCCTCCTGAGAAAAGATTTAACTAAGATTCCTCCTCTTTTCAAGCAACTTTTCTTAGCTCTAAGCTACTGGCTTTTCCAGGTCTGTGGAAATTTTCTGGTAAATGAAGGAACTGCTGAAAAACTGGCTCTATTGCTGAGCCTATTCACTATTTATAATTACCAGTGTATATAAAAGTATAAGCTTTCTGAACCTCAGTATGCCCTCTGACACTGATTTGCTTACTTTCATCTAAAATCCGCCCCAAATTTAATTTGGAATAGAGGTTAATGCAGATGTGTCTTAGACTTTTTTTTGGACAAAATATAATTGTGACTTGCTTCCAAAACGTTGTTTAAAAATGTGTGGAAAAAGGATTCTAAACTTAATTGACTGAGTCATCAGTTTAGAAAGGAAATCGGGAGTAACTGGGAGCCTACAGACAAGGGAGAAAGGACTGATCAATACAGTAAGCTAGGTTTTAGAGGTCACAATGTCCAATAATGTGAGAGTAGCCATAAATCAAGCTGAGGAGGCCCTTGAAAGGGAAATTAAAACCAAATTCTCTTTTAAACATGTTAATAGAAGGGTATGACTCTTCTCACCCTGATGTAGCGGTCTAAACCAAGGCAGACGAATTACGCTCAGGAAGTGCCTTACTCTCGGCTGTAAACACTGAGGGCAGCAGTCAGCTGCTAAAGCAGAATTTGGGCGTTTGGGCCATTTGAGATGCCCAGGACATTGGCACAGGACTTGCACTGGCCCAGGGCTGGCAGGTGTGACATGGGACCTGTCAAGGAAACCTGTGCCCTTTGGTAGAAACAGTGGAAGGTGGGGTGAGGTACCCTTGGCGGTGTGAAAACATGATGATAAATGTCAATATTTAAATAAATCAGCCGTGCTCCTAAAATTAAGTGAGATGACTCTTCCATAGGAGGTTGGCTCTGTGCCCCATTTGGACACATCTCATGCCACTGGAGAAGCACTAAAGCATTCTGGCTGGTTTCCTGTCATTGCAAATTGCTTGACTGGGGGGGTCAATAGATCCATATATTTCATGTATTATAATTACTTAGCTCATAGTTAAAGATTTTACCAATGTCAAGCTGTAATGTTTTGTAGATTTAATATTGTGTTTTCTAACACCTCCATTAAGTTCTTAAAGTGTAGCTTAAAGTATATAGTATATAATGTGGTCAGACTAATGGCATGAAAGTAATTGAATATTTTTTATAATTATATAACATCATTCAATATTTTTGTTAATATTTGTTCTATCATTTCTACAGCTAGCTTGGTGATGAATAGCATATTTGCAAATACTGATAAAGAAAATCATAAAGACAACATAGAATCATGAAATGGTTTGGGTCAGAAGGGAGATTAAAAGATCACTTGGTTCCACCCCCCTGCCACGGGCAGGGACACCTTCCACCAGACCAGGTTGCTCCAAGCCCCGTCCAACCTTGAACACTGCCAGGGATGGGGCAGCCACAGCCTCTCTGGGCAACCTGTGCCAGTGCCTCACCGCCCTCATTTTAAAAAAAGTCTTCCTTACGTCCAATCTAAACCTGCCTTCTTGCAGTTCAAAACCATTGCCCCTTGTTCTGTCACTACAGGCCTTGGTAAAAAGTCTCTCTCTGTCTTTATCATAAGCCCCCTTTATATGATGAGAGGCCGCCATAAGATCTCCCCGGAGCCTTCTCTTCTCCAGGCTGAACACCCCCAACCCTCCCAGCCTGTCCTCACAGCAGAGGTGCTCCAGCCCCCTGAGCATCTTCGTGTCCCTCCTCTGGACTCGCTCCAACAGGTCCGTGTCCTTCTTATGGTGGGGGCCCCAGAGCTGGATGCAGAACTGCAGGGGGGTCTCACCAGAGCGGAGCAGAGGGGCAGAATCCCCCCCCCCCGGACCTGCTGGCCACGCTGCTTTTGAGGCAGCCCAGGACACGGTTGGTTTTCGGGGCTGTGAGCGCTCATTGCTGGGTCACGTCCAGCTTTTAATCCACCAGCACCCCCAGGTCCTTCTCCACAGGGCTGCTCTCAATCCCTTCATCACCAAACTATTTGACCCTGTTTGATGCTGGTTTGTTTTTTCTAGTTGTGGGAAAGTTATGCTGTGTATTATTGGTTCTTAACTGTATTTGGAGAAACATGCACTTTCAAAGCAGATAATTTTCAGCTGTGACATAATTATCTAGTGAAGATTATTTTGAAATTAATACCTCTTCCTTTTGCATGCAGTGAGGCTTTTTTCCTAGCATAAATCTAAATCCTAAAACATTTCACAGCTGGGTTTACAGTTAGTCACTACAATTTCAAAATATTCTGTGCATCTTGGGGTCTAGTTATTCGGGTATTCCAGAGACATAATATCTTATATTATCTCTTCATACAAAGCGTCTTAAAGAGTAAGTTTCATCCTTGCACAGCTTGGTAATATTTTTAGCTCTTTTATTGCAAGTGCTGTAACTAAGTCTCTTGTGTGGATTAGTAGAAAGCATGGATTAGTAGATCAGAATACTGATCAATGTACTATTACTTCTGAAACCAATAGTAATTTTCAGTGCTGTCAGTCGGGTCAGAGAAATCGTCAAATATCTTGCAAAGCCATTTGTAATAGTTTGTTTGTCCTTTCAAAAATACAAACCAACCTACAGATTATGTAGAAAGAGAATATTGTAATATTTCTCCAAACTGATCAAAAGAATTTATTTTGCTTTACCAAGTTCATTATATGTTCTTTTGCAAGTCAGAGAGGGTTCCTCTAAATGTTGAATAAATTGCATTAGTTATGGCACGTCTTAAATACACTGTCAGGATTATGGGGATGACAGGCAAGAGCAGAACAATATTGAAGATCAGTTCTTCTCTTTGTCTCAAACTTCTTTCCCAGTCCCTCATTCCCCTCACCAAGTTCAGTAAAGAGACAAAAAGAATTTCTGCAAGGTATGAATTTGAGCCCCATGAGTCTGAATATTTGGATGTCTCAGGTACAATCTGTCACATGGTGTTTATTGGCTTGTGGTTATAATGAGTTTCTGATATGTGATTATACTCTTATTTTCGGGGCAACTTTTTTTGTCTTTATCTCTTCTCTGAAGTATTTTTATTATGTGTCATGTGTATGGACTCTGTGGAAACTATAATTCCACTTTTGCTAAGTTTTGCACCATAAATCGTTTATTGTCTTTCATTCCCCTTGCACTGGTCTAGTGTACTGGACCACTTGTTTCTTTAGACTCTTGTTCCTGCAGAGGAACTCAAAGCAGATGGATACTTCCTTACTGCTGCTGGCTATTCCTAGCTCCTACAGCTCTCATGTTGTACATCTGTCATATGCATACATTTCCATGTGACAGCACAGTATCAGTTGTCACACAACACTATTTACCTGTAGATAAAATCAAAATAAATGTTTATTTTTGTAAACACACATGAACTATTATCTTTGACGTGTATATCACCTTCCAGGAGTGTACTGTATCAGCAGTCAATCTCTACTTTCTAATTGCATGTAAACATATATTTTTAGTTATGACAAAACTTTATTTATGGCTGATTATTTTCAGGAAGTGGACCAGGTGAGAGAGAAAGACTAGCAGAGGACAGCTATTTAGAAGAATGTGTGTTTAATGTGTCTCTTCTGAAAGACACAAACTAAGCTTAGATCTAATTTTCCCCATTCCAGAATGATGAAAAGGTAAACCCGAGGTCCCAGCAAGTGTTTTCCTTAGGGCTTACAGTGAAGCAATAATAGGCCTTTCTCAGGCTTACCATAAAACCAAAGAAAGAACCCCCACAGAATGATCCTAATGAAATCATAATAGATCCCATCTGTAAATCACTGTACTCTTCTACCATAAGCATCTCTATGATGCCCAGTTTCATTGATACAAGTTAAGTGCTGGTTTAACTCCCAATAAATGGGAAGGCAATGATCCGTTTATGCGTTTCTGTGCTTTTAAGAGAGAAGAGCTTTTAGCAATAACCTCCCAGTTACAGTCACTCAATTTTCTCCAGGGGTCTGGAGGAACTCTTTGTACATCTTAAGAAACCGAATCCTGTTTGTGCATTGTTGTGGGTTAACCCAGCGTCTGCCTGACGTCCATGAAATGGATCTCTTGTGAGACTGAGTCGTTCTGAGGTGGCAGCTGGAGCCAGGCAGGATGCCCTTTAGCATCCAGCCCCAGATGACAGTTTGTGAGCCCTAAATCTCCACGGCTGTAATGGGAATATAGAAACCCACCTTTCTTGTAGATGCCTACTTGTGAACATCTACATTTCAGTCTCCTAATTTGGAGCTGAACATACAGGACAATTTTTTATTCTTGAATTGAACTTGCAATTTTGAAAAGCAAGAAGGAAAAGCAAATGGGTAAAATACAGTGCATTAACAATAAGAGTGTGGTATCTCTGTTCCAGGGGTACAAAACTGTGCAGTGGATATGTACTTTATTTTACTTAGAGTGAGATTAACAGAACATAATCCACAGACTGTGCAACCTCTAGTAGCCCAGACTGCAGACTGATACCAGTTTGGAGGGAGAATTGGGAAACATCTTGCAATTGCTCAGCTCCTGTGTATGGATCTGGAGGGGAATTCTTTCTAACATGTCTCCTTTGCTGTCTCCTGCCTGTCTCAAGCCCTGTTGATCTGCCCTGGGAAACAAAGAAAACAACTTGGTAACAGCCTTTGTACTTGGCTCTCATCACACTGCATAAGGAGACTGGAGCAGATGAATTACTATGTTCCTCACAGTGTTTAGTGAGATTTTTGATGAATCAAAACTTCACAATAATAAAAATATGTATTATCTTTTCCAAACTAGGATCTCAACAAAGATATATATATTTTTTTAATTCCTGAAGGAAATGGAGGAAAAGGCAGTGGGTTACTGCAACTTGCATTGTCAGCTGAGAAAGTGACAAGAA
This sequence comes from Aviceda subcristata, assembly GCA_026770115.1. Lineage (NCBI taxonomy): Eukaryota > Metazoa > Chordata > Aves > Accipitriformes > Accipitridae > Aviceda > Aviceda subcristata. The sequence goes on from JANVCT010000023.1 coordinate 603,225, forward strand.
ACTACAGTTCTTTGGCTAGTAAACTGTTCAACCTCTAATTGAAGTGCAGAAGGAAAAATTTTTTGTTTATATTGTTCTTTAAAATAAAATTTTTCTCTTCCCTCTTTTCCATTTTTTTTTTTTTTTTTTTTTCCCCCCCAGGTAGAAGATAGAGCCAGGAGAAAATCATCCTGTTAGAAGGAATTATTTTTACAAAGTCCTTGCACAAAGTATACAGAGTAAAAGCAGAGGCATTAAATGCTTTATTATATGTAAGACTTTAGAGCTGTTTTACAGTTGCAGTTTTTCAGTATTAATGCCAGTTTAGAACTGAATAGTTAGAATCAAAACCATGATTATTATCTACCAGTCCTTGGGAATTTATCTCATATGGACTTTGTTTTTCCTTTTAGGCTCTGAACTCTAATTTATACCCTAGTAAGTGCTGGTTGAAAAAGCACTTTATATGAATGTTTTTCTAACAGCATACGAGATTGAATCAAAATCTTAGTAGGAAAGCTCACCACTGAACTGCGCGCTCTGTGCCTGCCAAAGATAAGTCAGGATATTTGGGCAGCACTAATAACCGTTCCGACTCTAGCTTCTTCTTTCTGCCCGGGCCGGAGCAGCAGATGGGAAGGGCCGCGTTCAGCCGTCCGCGCACCAGCGTCGAGCGACGCCCCTGTTGTTTCGGGCACCAGGGAGGTTTGCGCGGGGTTCCAGAGGTGCGCAGGCCTCCCGGAGGGCCCGGGCCCTGCGGGCCGCTCCTCAGAGAGGCGGAGGTGCCTCCTGTGGGCGACGGAACCAGCCGCCCTGGGACACAACCGCTGCCGTAAGCACGCTCAGACGGGCCACTGAGCAGCTGCAGCACCCGTGTTTGAGGATGCTCTTAAACTGCGGGAAACATGAGGCACTGGAAATTGATAAGGATAAAGCGGAGCTACAGGTTTGGTGCAAACTACGTCGTATCGTGTTACCTCATGCTTGTCGCAGCTTTAAGGATACCTACAAGTGAGTGGTATGCTGACAGATGTGCTTTGAGTTGGTAAGTTGCAACAACTTGGTTACCTGTTTTGGTTTCCACATTTTACTGGTGATCTGACAAGCTCTATTGATAGAGGTCATTTGTACTTGTTTCCACATCACTTTTTAGTAAGAGTTTTAAATACTTACATAGTGGAGATATTAATTTGGTGCACTGTACCCCCAAAATATATTATTGATTTAATCTTTCTTTTCATATTGCAGAGACAAAGTATTAGAATGGCATAAAATATGGCCCAGTTCTACTACAAAAGAAGTGTCAATGCTCCCTACAGAGATCGTATCCCTCTTCGTATTGTACGGGCAGAATCTGAACTGTCTCATTCAGAGAAAGCCTATCTGAACGCCGTGGAGAAAGGAGATTATGCCAGTGTAAAGAAAGCTTTGGAGGAAGCAGAAATTTATTTCAAGATCAATATTAATTGTATCGATCCCCTGGGAAGAACTGCACTCCTTATCGCAATTGAAAATGAGAACCTTGAGCTCATTGAGCTGCTCTTAAGTTTTAATGTATATGTGGGAGACGCTCTGTTGCATGCCATACGAAAGGAGGTAGTTGGTGCTGTGGAGCTGCTGTTAAACCACAAGAAGCCCAGTGGGGAGAAACAGGTATGTGCAGGATTTTCTCCTAGGCTTGTAGCCTGCTCTAATGAAAAGAGAAGAATTGTGCAAGGGGAGTGTGCAAAAAGAAAAACAGAACTGTCACAAGTATTTAAAATCAGAAAATCAATGACTTTGCTGTATGCATTGTATTCATTTGTGTTTAGACATCATAGAATGGTTTGAGTCAGAAGGGACCTTTAAAGATCGTTAATAATTAATTAATTAAGATCATTACTACAGGCAACACTGGGAGACATGGCCCAATTGATCAGAACTTCAGCCCTGTCTTCAGTAGTTGTCCATCCTATCAAGTACAGCTAGAAAGGTGCAAACTCCTCTCCCTTTCTCCCTGTCTTCTCTCAAAGGAAAAAAATCATTACCTACAGTATCATGATAAATATGATACCTACTCTGCTTCCCCTTGCACTGCCTTGAGACATCTCTAGGAGGTAACTAGCCTCTTGCATATCTTTCTCCTTTTAAGAAACTAGTGGAGATAGGATAACGTAGCCCAGAAATTCGAATATTCCTAGGAATCTTCCAGGAAGAAAAACCTTAGAAATAGTTATGATATTGTATTCTATTTTAATCTATTTCAATTTTCATGTATTATAGGTACTGTATTAATGTATTTCAATGAATAGTATGTTGAAATGATTACAGCCCTTTCACAGCTAATGCATACAATATACTTTAATTACAGTATAGTGTACTTGCTATGGATAGAATTGCAGATAATAGGTAAAGAGTATAATTTTTGCTGATAACATAACATGAATTCTATGCTTTTTTTGGTTATGGAAAGGAAGAAAGAAAGATAGTAGGTCTTTGTACAAATGTGTGTGTGTGCCTCCTCTTCTAGCAAGTAGAAGCAGAGCTCCTGTATAATGACAACAGATTTATGCCAGAGAAAGGGAAGAAAACTAGGTTCACTATGTCTTGTTTCATTATTTCTCAACTGATAGTGCAGACTAGAATACAATGTGTGGGAATTTCTCAGCGCAGTGCACCAGGACCTGGAAGGATCAGTGCATGGCCCTGTGCCAAGCCAGTTAAACCACCTGTGTCTCCATTCTCCAGCCTCTATAGTGGAAGGTGCCATTTGCAGAGTGGAGTTCATCTCACTTGACGGTAGCCATTCAAAGCTGTGTCTCATCTCTGATCTGGCTGCCTGGGCTTCCCTTAAAAATTAAAAAAAAAAAAAAAAAAAAAAAAAAAAAAAAGATAGATACCTGGAGAGCAACTTATGCTGTCTTTCTCAATTATTTGTCTTAAGACAGCATAAACAACTTTTTGGACTAGCTAGAGAGAGAGTATACAAATTTACCTTATACTAGGTGCCTAAATTTCAGGCTGTTTTTCACACTTTCAGGACTACTTTTTGGTATGTGCCACATCTACTGTAATGGAAATGCATAAATACAGAAAGTATTGAGGTGAGCTTCATGCTACAGCAGATGAAAGATAGGCTTACATTTTGGGTGCATACTATAGTGTTTAAGTAGCCACAAACTTTGCTCCGAACTAGAAGTTAGCTCTCTGGGCTGGAGCTTAAGCGTGTGTTTCAGTGCCAGACTCCACCGCTGGTGTGAAGAGTGCTGCTTCTCCTTCTCTTCCTTGGTTTCTCTGTACTTTCTGAGGGTCTTTCCATTACTGTAAAGCATGAAGGATAATCATGAATCATTTGAACAGAGACATCTCCTTTCGTGTCTGTCCAAGACTAGGCTTGCCCATTGCCAATGCGAATATTGCTTGCAAGCCAGTGCTTGCAAAAAATGTTCTTTAAACAAATAGATTATTGACATGCGCATGCTGTTGTTTGCGCTGGCGACCACAACAACCATTAAGTTTCTGTGGGTGTCATATGTGTAGATAATCACATTGCTTCATTTTTAAGAATGGGTCACGCTGAGGAGAATGTAAATGTGGATTACATTTTTGCAGTAATGCTTCAATGAAGCAGATACAACTGTGCATATTGAATATAATCAAAAGTACCTGCTGTCTCAGAAATCATTACAATAGGCTAAAGATATAAAATCTGGATGCTTCAAATTATATACTAAAATTTATATTTTCAGCATTTAGACAGAAAGATATGTTTTTTCCCCCGGAGAATCAAGTACTTTTTGAAACTTTATTTCAACCTACAACTTGACTTTTTTTGATTACTTTTATTTGTAAACATTTGCTTTGTTGTTTAGATGATGATTCATTTTCAGACTCTGCTTTTAATAGCATGGTATCTTTGCCTGTTTGTTTTTCTCTCTTTGTATAAAGCTGGTCATGTGTGGGTAAAATCCTGGCCCCTTGAAGTTAGTGGGAGTTTTGCCATTGATTCAGTGAGGTCAAGATTTCACCCTTCTGCTGTTTTTTTTTCTGCCCCTGATGAAAAGTTATTCACAGAGGAGACAGATAATAAGGAATAAGAATAATGTATGTGCTAAATACTGCCAAGCTCACAAATCAGTTTAGATCCCCAAATATTTCATTAGTGATGAAAGTTATGAACATTCAAATGCAGAAAAAAACCTGATACAACTTATGATTTACAAATAAATGAACTTGCTCTCACTATTATTTTGTATTCATGGGATAATATACTATGTATGATGTATAGCTAATTTCAGCTTCACCCTCATAAAATAATGTAATTATATTTGTAAAACAAAAGAATTTTTAAGCATAGGATTTCCTACATAGTTCAAGAGCTCATTGACAATGTCAGAAAGCCAGAAAAAAATGTCCTCTTGTATCAACAGAAGCTACAATTGTTCAGGACAGCTGAAATATGTCTTTTGAAATAATTGATTCTTCTCCAAAATTTAATTCTTTTACCATTCAAATGTTTAAAAAGAAAAGGGGAAGAAGTGTAAAAATATGTTAATTCTGACCAAGAATCAATGCATTTGGTTAAAATAATACATTTTTGCATTTTTTGAAATGTTTTCCAACCAGTATCTTCAAAATTAGGAGATGCTACTGAATCTTACTCCTCAGTACTTCCTCCTCAGAAAAAAACCAAACAAAACGCAAGTCAGATCTTGTTAAAGTTGTATCTAAACTCTCTAGCCTGCTGACCACTCAGCTATTAGGCTCTACCTAATATTCATACATGATGTGCTTTCCACTTCAAAGACCACATGGGTTACAGTAGGTTTAAGCTAATTGTCAATATATGGATACATCTGGTGCCACCTGGTGACTACAGATGAGGCACGTATGTATGTTTAACAGCTTTGAACTGTATTTGCCTCCTTCTGTTACTCAGTTTGTGAGTGAGGCTTTTGTGGTATACAGTAATATAACTCAAGAAAAGGTTATTTTGTCACTTGCATTATATTTTCTACACTTTTTTAGCTGTACCAGCTGCTAGGGGACATGTAAAAGAGAATAACACAAATTAAGGTAAATGAGTTGAGGAAACTTGTCCAAGTACTTTTAAATTACCAGTTCTTCAAAGCCATATGTCCTGAATTATCTGCCAAGTCACTTGTTGCTTACCCTGATGGATAGTTGAATGCCAAATCAAGAGGGGAAAAAAAGCTGTTCTTTAAAATTTAGTATCTGCAGAAAACTTTTTTATCTAGTTAAATTGCACGCAGCATCCACAGATGGGATGGGGGTTAGGTAGCATTAAAAACCCGAGTAGAATACCTTTATCTAAATCACAGCATGCTATACTGCTTGAGGAACCCAGGCATTAATCTCTAGCTGGGTGGTTGACCACTTAGATATTAATGTATATTCAGGGAAGACTGAAGCAGAGGTGTAGCTGTCTTCTAAGGATGCTGCAAAGCAGTTATTAAACTTCAATCTGTGTAGCATTGTATTAGCTGACAGTCTAGATTTAGGCCATGGGAACTTAAGTGCAATGTTTACAGGCATTGCCTGGGTAGCAAAAGCACATGGTAGTGCTTTTATGCCTCCCTGTTCACTATTAGAAGTCGATCTTGTGATGCTGTGGGTATTTTTACAGGTGGACACCCTAGGGACAGCTTTCTGCAGATGTCTGAAAAAAAATACCGTCCTAAGGCCAGACTGGCATTTGCAAACCTAAGGGAATTGCTAGAGGAGGGAGAACTTCAGGACAGGGAGGGAAGTGATCACAGTGATATGTCCCTGGTTCACTCCTTCTGTGGTGTGGAAGTCAATTAATGTGAAAACACTGCTGGGCATGCTGGGAGGGTCATGGTGAGAAGGTGGAAGCTGGCAGACTCCAGCCCCTGCAGCTTTCTTCCAGTCAGTTTGGAACCAAAAAGTTAGTAGCCGTCAAGGCAACTCGGGAGGTAAATCTCCTATAGAGCAGATTGCTCAGTCTGTGGGTGCTTTGGATGCGCAGATCAAGTGTCACCCTCACACTGTCTCCCCCAGAGGTGCTGTGTCCTCAGTGAGACTTCTATCCCTGTCTCCTGTCCTCTGTCCAGACAGGTTTCTCTATTAATAGGAAGATCTTTCTGCCTGTAGTGCATCAGTTCCTGGTACAGCATCTCTGCACTCCTAGGGTGCCCTAGCAAGGTACACGATATCTAAATTTTTCTCATGTTTGGTCAAAATTAGCAGAATAGCCAATGCATAACAGTCAGTGCATACTTTCTGATGCCCTGGCTTAGGAGACCTTTGTAAGAATTGCTTCAGTTAACTCCACCTCTGCAAGAATGCTGTGAAACCTGCATTTCATTTCCTGAAGGAGAGACAGAAGGTCTTTGGGATCAGCTTGATTCCTCTCTGTTTTTGTGTGCTGTGCTGTCACACCACATGCAGAGGAAAGAAGAAATTGCTGGCAGTAAGAAGCTGAAAAGAGATTATATCCACCTCCTGCAACTTTCACAGCCTTTTTGCTCTCCTGGGACAACCAGTAAAATCATACGATAAACTACTTTATGCAAAATCCCTGTCTTCTACTTATTGTGCTAAGAAATGTTATACATGTTGAATTTCTCCATCTCATACTTGTGACCTCTGTTTCTGCTGCTTGCTCATCCCTACAGACTCAGTCGCAGTCCCCACCAGTCAAAGTCGAACTAGGAAGCCAGGCCTCAGCTTCTTCAATGTGTTGGCCTCTAAAAATGCAAGTCCATGGCATAGATAGTTCTTTTTTAATTGGTTTTCATGTATTTTCCTGGCGGTGTCTCAAAGACCCAAGAAAGGATAAGTTCAATGTGTTGTCTAAATATTGGGGGAAAAAAAAAATATTTATTAGGACAGACAAAACTTAAACCCCGAAAACCTAAAATGTACAGATAGACTGAAAGATGCAGCATATTCCTTGGTGAAAAGCCAAGGAATTCCCAGAGATAGGGTATAAGAGTCTGGCATGTGGCTAGGAAGTGGTAGAAGATACTGATGCCTGACTTAGCATCTCAGCACCTTCATGAACTTTTACTGCCTTCTCAAGGCTAGAAATTAGTTAAGATGGAATGATCACAGCAGGGATTGTCGATGCCACCTGGTTACACTGGTCCTGTAAACGTCCACCTACCCCAAAGTAACATACACTCACTTTGTAAAGTCCTCTTCCACCATCCCAATTCTCAC
>JANVCT010000023.1:635466-659443 GCA_026770115.1 Aviceda subcristata
TCTACAAGGATGAGAACAAAGGTAGGAGTTCTTATCTTTTCCGGCCCTATCTATTCAAGCAAGGCCTCTGCTTGTGCTTCCTCAACAAGATCAAACATTTAATTAAGTATGGCTCCTTCCTGCTCATCATTCCCAAGTACCAGTCTCTGACAGGCTTAATCCTTGACAGACATCAGTCCTTGGTATGTAAAGTTACAGAGAGACAATCATTAAGCAGTTTGTTCTCTATATCAATTCCCCCATATGCTATCAGTGTCTGGCACCTTTTAGACTTCTCTTTAAGAGGGGTCCAGTGGACTTGGGGTAGGAGGCTCAGGAGGTACAAGTGAGAGTTCATGTGTTGATGCTGCAGGGTTTTCTGTCTTGCAGCAGGAAAGAAAAAGTCCTGTTATTTTAAAAAGGAAGTGGTGGAAAGAAAGGTTGGGAGGTGACATGGGATCAGTTTCCCCCTTCTGTCCTTGGAAGTCTACACGGTTGGAGTGAGTGTTGATCAGGACAGAGGCTTAAAAAAAAGGTGATTATGGTAAAAACACAGTCAAGTTAGAAGAGGTCTGGAGAAGGGCAGCTGGAGCCATCGAGGAGATGAACAGCCGTGCTGTAAGGATGGACTGGAGTGGAGACCTCGCTTCTGGTCTGGTGGGGAGAGGGCTGAGGCAGGGTGGTCAAGGCTTATGAAATCTTGGGAGACAGTGAATGAAGTGAATGCAGAACTGGTGTTCACCTGCTATTGGGACTGGTACCCACTGAAACTACCAGATACAGTGCACTTCCCAGGCAGCATCATCTGTTCCCGCTGTTGGAGGCAGAGCACTGGGCTCCATGGACCATTAGTACTGACCAGTGAGAAATCTGGGGACTTTTTACTGTATGACCTTGAGACCAGTCATGTAAGTGGTGTAGCAGTGCCTGCTGCAGAGTTGACGAGTTTGCTGTTCCTCTTAAGAATAAATAGACAGACCAAAACACCACATACATAGGCTCATCCTGTAAATGTTGCCCGCATGTAGTATAGCATTTAAAAGAAAAAAAGGGAGGGGGAAAGGGTTTTTATTTTTTCAGTCTCCCATTGAGAGGACTGATGTTTCGTGAAGGATAGGCTCTGACTCCCTTGCCTGCTTTTAAACATGAACTTTTCTATACTTCAGTAGTCCATGGAGTGGCTGTTTTGTCACTTGTTAGGAAATAAATCTTTCAGAACAGATCACCATTTCTTATCCTCTGTTAAATGTGCTTTCTTTATTCTGTAGGTTTCATGTGGATAAGCTCTCTTCCGCACATGTGTACCTTCGGTTACACAAGGTAATCCTGTGAAAAGTATATTTAAAAACATTAATATTCACTCGCATAAGAACTGCACGTGCCCGTTCTGCAGTGATTCCTGCGCAAGAGACCATCTTTGCTTACGTGAACTGCTACAGTCTGCAGGGCTCCCTCAGGGTGCAGGTAACCACCAGTGTGGGGAGACCGAATTTACAGCCTCCGTTACAAAATAACATGGAGACGAGCGGGAATTTTAACCCTATTAAGCTATTCTGTGGCCCAACAGAACAATTGATTTCTGGCTTGACACCGAACGTATGTCTAGGAACCATCAACCACTAAATGAGGAGGATACCTTTGAGAAAAACAGGGTGCAGACCACTCATAGTGCTTTGAGCTTCTCCTCACAAATGCCACAGAAAGACTCCAGTCTTGTAAAATGTGGAGCATGGAGGTCTTGGCTGTGTTTGTAGAGCATCATGCCCTGCTTCCTGGCTTTTGTGTGCTCATCAGTCCCTACAGCCCCCTGCTGCAAGCCGCTCACGTTGCCTTGCTCTGTCACAGGGGCAGACGGTGGATGACATTCCTAAAGAAGTTTTGATAGACTGTGCCCATCTAGTGAAGGCGAATAGCATTCAAGGTAATACCGATTCCCGGGAAATCGGTGTGAGGTGTTTGTGGCGAGTGTTTCTGGTCCACACGAGCATGTGGTTTTTTTGATCAAACACTTGTGACATTTCTGCTGTGGTGCTCTCTGTTAAGCCTGTGCCAGCAGGTCTTACGGGAAGCAGATGTCTCTTGCAGCTGCTGGGGCTGCCTGTTACACTTTTGTAAGGAGGAATTTTAAATCTCAGAAATTCCTGTTTGTGCCTCCATATTGCTGTCTGAGCCAAGGAGGCCTTGCAGTCTCTTCTCTAACACCACCTTGGGGCCCCCTTCCATAGTAATCACTCTTCTGGCAAAGACAGTCTCCATCTGGAGTTCGTTAACACTGCTGCAGCGCTCATGTTACTGCAGAAAATGATGTCGTGGTGTTCTTCTGTTTCACTGTAACACTGGAAGGACTTCTCCGTTTTCGTCTTTCTTGCCTAGCTAGTAATGTTTGTGACAAGAATAACTGCCAGTGTTTCCATGTTCACGGACGACTTTAAGACCTCTTTCAGCAGGGAGAGAACTGAAATGTTTCCCTTCCCCCTTGCTTCCTAGGTTGCAAGATGAACAACGTCAACGTGGTATACACGCCGTGGACTAACCTGAAGAAGACTGCAGACATGGATGTGGGGCAGATTGGCTTTCACAGGCAGAAGGATGTAAGTGTTTGCTGCAAGCCAGTGACGGTGACCTGGTGGCAGACTTTAACATTTCTGTGTTAGGAGCTGGGTGGATTGTCTTCAGTGTTTGCCCGAAAGCCAGGGAATCATCCACTCTTGAAGCCTAAGAGAGATCCCAGGAGCGTGTTTGAACTTGCCAGAATGTCACCCGAAAATCTGTGGTTGAGCGTCAGCCTGTAGCAGAGTGTAGCCTGTGCAGCGGGTGTTTCCAAACTGCAGCACGGTGTAGCTGACAAGTCTTTGCTGATGCCGAATGGTATCTTGTGTTAGTCTGTGCTATCCATTTGAATTTATCTCCACTGAAATCATCTCTTACCACAGCTGAAGAGCCTGCATATGAGCAGTCACTTTGGATTAGCTCACAGACAGTGCTGTAAGCACACGTCTGGAAGGGCTCAGGACTCGAACTTGCTGGGCAAAGGAGGGCTGTGTGGGGTCCTGGGGGTGTCTGAGGCTGTGCTCGCTCTGCTCCAAGAGCCGTCTCACCCTGGTGCTGCCTCTGAATTTGTTAAACCTGTCAAAAGGCCAAGCTGCTTAGCTTTGGTGTAGGATCAAGCCAGTGTACTAAGCTATTGCCAAGCCTGACCTAGTGTCCACAGATAATGTTATGCTTAAATTGTAGTTTTGTAGCTTGGCTGCTGGGAGAGAAGGCTCTCTAGAGGTGCAGTTGTTTGACTAGAACAGGTCTGTACCAGGGCAAGAAATGCTAAAACCCCTGCAGTCAACAAGCAGCATGTGAGCTTCTCTTTCCGAAATGGGTCTGCAGAGACCTTGTGCCACCTCTTCAGGAATTGGCAGACACTGGTTCTTGTCTCTTGGCTTCTTTGTTGAGGCATGTGCCAAGAAACAAAATTATTAATGGTTATGTACTTAGCAATGCTTATGCTTATTAGCTATGTACTTCTGAGTGTTGGGAGTGGGCCTCTTTGCTGTTACACAACCTGCTGAATAGGCTGTGGTGGCAGTGATTTTCCTTAGCATCTGTTTTTGTGGGATTCAGCCATGTGTAAAGTGGAAATAGGGTGTTTTCTTTCCATTGAGAAAGTGCCAGAATACAAGTATTTTTTTATAAGGATCACAGTTTTTTGCACTCCAAAGGTGAAAATGCTGACAGTCGAGAAGAAGGTGAACGAGATCCTGAACCGGCTAGAGAAGACAAAAGTGGAGCGCTTCCCAGACCTGGCAGCCGAGAAGGAAGCCAGGGACAGAGAGGAGAGAAATGAGAAAAAAGCCCAGATCCAAGAGATGAAGCGGAAGGAAAAGGAAGAGATGAAGAAGAAGAAAGAGCTGGAAGAACTTAGGTAAGTAACAAATTGTAGTGCCAACTTCTAACTATTGCAGTTTTCATTGGTGCTGGGAGGGAGTCATGGGTCAGCAGTTTCTGTTTAATAGTTGGCTTGGCGTTACTCAGTGTTCAGCTGACCTGCTCTGGCACAGACGTCTGCATGGCCCAGTGATTTCTTTTGTCTTTAGAATAAATGCATTTTCCCCATTTCTCCTAAAATAAACCTGGATGTTAAACCATTGTTAAAAGAAAGGACTGAGTCTTTTGAAACCTGTCCCTAACTTGGGTGAAATTGGGCAAGCAGCTTGGCTCTCTCTGTCATTCGGATGAGAGCAATTGCTTCCAGTTTTGCGCGAGCCTTGGAAAGCACTGAGCCTTCGCTAGAGTTCTTCAGCTTCCTCTTGCATCACTGATGTTAACTAAAACATGTGTGAATCCTCAGTCGCACGCTCCTTTAAGCACAGAATGAGGGATGATGTTTTGAAATGTCATATTGACCTTTCTGTCCATACCACAGCATGCGTGAGCTTGTTCCTTAGTACTGACGGCCCTGTACAGCACTGGACGGATCTGCTGGCTTGCCCCAAAAGCTTGCTTTTAAGCTTTAGTAAGTTGTGTTTGTCTGTAAATGACAGTGAAACCAGAATTTGAAAAACTCTGGGGTTTTGTGAGTGATTCAACACATGTAGAGGTTAGAAAGGAGAGCTTAGAGAAGCAAACTAAACTGGGGAGAAGTCACCAGCAAGCACGTCTGTGCTACAGAGTAAGGGGCCTGCCTGCTTGTTTAACCTCACCCCAGAGCTGCCTCTTGGCCGTCCCCCAAAGTAAAGGATTTTCTGCCTCCTGGGATGATCTAGCTGGTAGTTCCAGAACAAAAATATGGAGGAGTCTGATAGTGCCTGTGCTTTGTCTGATTGTTTTAATTAGCCAAAGAGTACAAGATAAGCAAATACGGGTCCAGCCTGCCTGAGTTCAGAAAGGAAGAAAATTTGTTTTTCTGTTACTTGGTACTGTTTTATCAAAATGCATCTCTGTTGGTGGGTTTTGAAAACGTATTGTGCAAGATAATGCAATTTCTCTTCCAGGAGCTACTCATCCTTAATGAAGGCTGAGAACATGTCCTCCAATCAGGTAAGACTGCCCACAGAAACCTTTCAAACAGCTGAAATTCAATGCGGGATCGTGATGGTACAGCTCCTGCATTGCAGTCTGGTTTTGGTGACTCCTGCATGACAGAGCACATCTCTGTCGCCCTTTCTCGGTGAAGGACACTGCCACTTTCCTCCACTTTCTGAGAGGGCCCTATTGCTTGTATGTCAGCCAGGAGGAGTCTGCACTGCTGGAAGTGTGTGCAAAGTCCTCCCAGTCCCCTTCCCACCCAAGTGAAAGAACAGATGGAGTCTGAAGTGGGGCACCAGGCTTGTCTCTCCTTGTGAGCTGCTCAGGTGTAACCTGGCTCGTGAGCAGAGGAGGTCTCCCTAATGGCAACCATGTCCTGCGTATGCCACCTTGTTACTTCAGGGGAGGGGGAAAATGCACGTTTTTAACAAGAAGTAAACTGGAGGTGTAAGGACAACAGTTTGGGGAGGGGTGAATGTAGGTGCTATGGGGCAGAAGAGGAAGCTTGAAGGGATGTTCTTGCAGAAAGCCAGCAGTTGTCAGCCTGGGACTGAAGCAGTATAACATGGCTGCAGTCTGACAGTGGAAAAGGAGCCAAAATGGAGAGGAGCACAGGCCAGCAGGAGGGAAATGAGGAGGTGGATCACAAGAGGGCTGGGGCTGAAGTTCAGAAGAGGCCCTGGTGTGCACTGGATGCACCTGTGCTTTGCCTGAGGTCTGGCACATTTGCAGCTTCCTCCTTGGTGGGACCTTGGGCGAATGGATCTTGGATCTCCTCTGAGTGACCCTCAGTTTAAAATCCACCATTTGTATCCTAGTTCCTGACTAACTGCTTAGAGGAGTGTGTGGTTTTCAAGAATCCTTGATTTTCCTCCTGGTTGGCATGCAGATCCCCTTTGAAACTTGAACTGGGTTGAAGTGTAAATGTCTCCTGACATGAACAAACAGGCTGTGCCCAATTAGTGACACTTGCCAGGGAGAAGCGTGGTGGAAATGCTGTGCAGGGGTCTCCTCCTCTCTGCACCTGACCCCTGCGTGGTGCCAGACTGCTTTCCTTCTCCGGAGTTGGAAAGAAGCTCAGGTTGGGATACAGAGATGGTCCACAAAGCTGCTGCTGAGAGCCTGGTCTCTGGTTCCTCCCAGATTGCAGCAGATGGGCCACAGTTTGAGGGAAGTGACACATGGCAGGGACAGCAAGTAGCAACTGCTGTTTCACAACACAGAGCCTCACACAGGGCTGTTCCTGCTCCAGAGCTGTTGGGCATCCGTTTGGTCTGATTTTGTGGTGTTTGTACCGAAATGGCAGGAAACCAGCATAAATGGCAATTCTGAAATCCTGCTGAATGCACCATTTTACCATTTTCCGTTTTAACGTGCACAATGATCCTGATTTGTCTTTCTTCCCACAGGATGGCAACGATTCAGATGACTTTATGTAAATAAAGTCTCTCTCCTTTCTCAATCATGAGGTGGTTTGGGATGTCTTAATATGTCACCATCGCTAAGAATGCCAAAAAAAGCCCAAAAAAGTGAACTCTGACTCCATTTCTTCAGAACCTGGTTGGTTCTCCCGGCAGCCTAACCAGCTCTGTGCCATGGACAACTTCTAAAGGGAGAAGATCTATATGTCTGCACATACATCTCTTTTTTTTTCAGGGACGTGGGTGGAAGGAAGCAGAATTGATGTTTCAGTTCTACAAAGACAATGATATTTATTCTAGGGAAGGGGTTGGTGTAGCTTTTAATCCGACGAGATTTAAAGAAAGGAAAACAAATTTGTGCTGTCTCACCGCTGTCCTGGCAGCGGAGTGACTCGGAAACAGTTGCTATTAACTCGGTTTGTACACGAACGTGGCGCTGCCGACTGCGTAACTCTTCTCTTCATGCTGGCGATGGTCAGCAAAGCCGGGGGATCCCTCTACAGTTGGCGAGTGTAAATTTGGACAAGCTCACAGCTGCTTTGCAGACCTCCCCAGCCCTTGCTGGCGGTAAATCTGGTGGCTCCTCATTTAATACAGAGCTACAGATGATGAAGACTGAGCTCGGCTGTTGCAGCCTACATGAGCATGACCACTGGCTGCGATATGTGCCTTTAGCACAGAATGAGAACAGCCCCACGGTGTATTTTCTTTTAAATTACGCTCGATTCCTGGGCTGTTCCTTGGAAACCTTCTCTGGAGAGAGAAGTTTGTGAAGAAGAGTTGAGTTTTGCGCAGCGTCTGCGCCTGTCCGGGACAGAGCTCTTGCCTGAGCCCTTTGTAAGGTTTCGTGGATAAGTCTGTACAAAACAGTCGTGATAATCCTTGCAGCACCTGTATATATGTCACGATTAAATTCATACCATGCTGATAAAACGTGCTGCTAGGTGGGAGTCGCCTGGTGTGCTTATGCCTCTGAGAAGGAGCGGAGCTGTGAGGGTCCGCGCAGTGTCTCCTCGGGCAGCAGAAAGCGACGCGGAGCACAGTCGTGCTGAGGGGGGACAGCAAAAGTCTACGAAAGTCTGGTTTTGGGGTGCATCTCCGGGTGCTGCAAACGCGCCTGCAGCCTCGGCCAGGCAGGAGGTGCGGGAAAAGCCCCTCTGCCTCTGGTCTTGCTTCTCCCTGGTGCGAAGCCAGGATGTCTCCTGGTGCAGGAGTGGATTTTTGAGGAGGGGAATAGGCAAAAGGGAAGTGCTCCTTAAACAACTGAAGAGACTTTTAAGTCTCGTCAGAGAATTACTGAATTATTATAGGAGAAAAAAACCTACCCTGCTACACAGGCGAGTCCTGAGGGTGTGGGATTGGGAGTGGGGAGGCCCTTCTCAGCCCCCAGTTCCTTGCTGGGAGGAAGATGGTGGGCTGATCATGTCCTGTCTCAGCACGGGCTGACCTGAGCCTGGGGTGGCTCCAGCTAATGCCACCCCAGACTCTCCCCAGTGTCCCACCTCTTCAGGGACTTGGTGTGCCAACTGGTTCAGGGTCTGGGGGGGGTGGGTAAACCACCCCGGGGCTGATGGGGAAACCGAGGCACAGCGCAGCGACTGGTTTTCTTCCCCCACAGAGGCAGGGTCGAAGCCAGGAGTCTGGAGGTCCCCACGGGGCAGAGTGGGGGGGGCGAGGAGCTGGGGGGACCCCGTCTCTCCCCCCCCAGACTCGCCGGCCTTCCCTCCTCTCTGCCATCAATGGGCCCTTTCACGGGCCGGGGGTGTTGGCCGCAGCCCTGCAGCTGCGAACTGTTGTGCTTGGCCGTGGCGGCCCTCGACGGGCGACGTCCCCCGTGGGTCGCTGCTGCGGCTCGCGCGTCTTCGTGGCACCCTGGGCACGGCTTCCCCGGGGTGGAAAGTGCTGGAAAACCGCCCCGTCGGGAAGAGCAGGGACGGTGAGATCCCGGTCCCCTCCATGCCCACCCCGCCGACCAGCAGCCGCCAAGAATAACCCCCTGGAAGGGCAGCGGTCCCGGCTGCCGTCAGCACTTCCCACCCGGCCCTTCCCCGCCTTCGCTCCTCGTTTATTTATTAATCCTTTTGCTCACAGCTCTGAAATCCTATCACCCACCCTCACCACCGCCCAGAAAGCGCAGCTCTGGCCTGTTCTGGGGGGGAAAACCCTGCCCTTGCACATTTTTTGCAGGCCCAGCGGAGGAGGCGGCTGCCCATCCACAAACACCGGCACGGCCGCTGCCCAATGTTATGCTAAGGCTGCCCCCCGGCCAGATGTTCTCGGCTTGGACTCGGTGATCTTGTAGGTCTTTTCCAACCTAAATGATTCTATGATTCTATGACTTTTCCACAGACGCAGGAGTTTGGGAAGGGGCGAGGAGGTCGGGGTGGGGGTAATAGCGTGACCAAGTCCTACCTAGTTGGGGGAAACTGAGGCACGGAGCGGCGGTGGGCATGGCCGAGGCTCCGGCACCCGGCTGCGTGCCCACGGCGGGGGCAGCCGCAGCCGCAGCGCGACCAGGTCGCCGGTGCCTCCTTCCTGCCCCCCCCCCTTCTGCCACAGCGGCTCCAGCAGCTATGCTCCACTCCTCACTGCAAGTAATTTTGGCAAAGCCCGAGAGCTTCGGATAATTTGTATTATTTCAGCTCCGGTGGTCGCCCTTGTAGCACGAAGGGCTCATACAGGCGTCTAACTCGCAGAGGAGCACTTAACTCCTTTCTGGTTTTTGTGTTTCTTAGCTCCCAGGACACTCCTAAGCAACCCCTTCCGTCTCACATATCTTGTAGGAGGCTCTTGCACAAAGCTTCTCTCCAAGATCTAACCTTCCCGTGCCTGTGCTAGGTGCAGTTGGCCTAAGACAGAGTGGCTGCTTTACCAAGGCACGTTTGAACATGCTGGCTGAAACTTCGGCATGCTGTTGCAGTGAGAATTCTTCCGCTGCTTGGCAGGACTCCCCCCATTAAGATAAACGTTTATTAACAATAAAACAAGACAGCCAAAGCAAACTTGTGTTAGGCCTGTCTGCTGGTTCTTTTAATCTACCTCCTTTTTGCTTCACCAGATGTCCACAGAGCACTCTTTCTTCCTTACCCTTTGTTTTTGCTGTAGCCTTAGCTACCAATATTAAAATAGTAAAGGGTCTCTTCATCCATTGCCTCCGTCAATATGTACATCCATTATCAAACAAGAGATTTATGAGAAAAACAAACTCCCGTTGTATGAACTCACTCTTGTGCCTCCGAAGAGATCAGATCTTTATTCAAATTTTTTGAGGAGAGAATAAAACTTCTGAACTTTACAACTCCAGGAGTTAAGCTAGAAAAATGAAGAGAGGTGTTGAGTATGGCACTGGTATGACAAACAGAAGCTTGTGTTTGTGAAAGCCATATAGCTCCCAAGTTTGACTGTTGGCATTTGAACTTCTAGGGTATTTTTCATACTAAAAAGAAAATGTTCACACAAAACTATTAACAAGTCCTCCTTACAGAGACACTTGGCTTTCTTCTGCAAATAAAAGGATGACCTTATTCCACACTCAATTCCCTCTTCATTAGATCATCAGCAGTCCATCTCCTTTTGCATGGTCCAGCAGTGTCTCCCATTCTCCTTTGACCCACTTCTTTCTAGCCCAAGACTTGATAAATTCTGATGTAGAGTGGAGGTATCACAAGTAGGGAGAATTTGCAGCACTCTGGTGATATTGCTCATTTGAACTTTGAGCTTTCACAATCTAGTATTTCATGGTTAGTCCAAATAGTAGAATATCTTTCAGTCAATAATTTGGATTGAATAAAACAGTTGAGAAAATTAGGAACTCCTTTGGTGGTTACTTAGACACATAAAATACACCGTGAGACTCAATATTCTTTTGATACCATCTCAATAGATTTCCTTGTGATACTTTTAAACATTTTTTCTCCTTTTTATTGGCACACTCCAGGAACCTCAAGATCCATATTTATTTCTTTGTTACCCTTTGTCTCCTCTTTTTTATAACACTCTCTTTTCTTACTGAATTGCAGACACCGTTGACCATTCTTTCTTATATGTTGCTTAACTTTCCTGGTAATATCACTTACATTTATACGGTGCTAAGTTTATGGGACCTGACACAACTTAAAACAAGTGCGAAGGCATGCTGAACCACAATAAACAGAAGAGAGAACTGAAAGCACACAGGTTTTTTCAATTATATTTTTGTTAAATTACAATTAAATTGTAATTTTGTTAAATATTCAATTATATTTTGTTAAATTTGGTCTCACAATAATGGAAGTAGACCATTTAGCAGGTTATATGTGCTGCATGTTGTGCTTTGCAGACACACTCAGTAACTGATCTGCTTATCTGATGTGTAACTGCTTTCAGTTGGGGTTTTTTTTTTGCTTAGGCAAATGCTTAGTAAGCCCCGGACAAAGAATTGAGATTGCAGACTCTTCCTGTACACGTCACATCTGTACACTCCATGTCAGAAGGTATTTCAGGGATTCGACAGACCAAGGGTTTTCCTTCCTGCAACAACCCGTCTTTCCTGTGTCATGCATCTCAGCCGCCGGCAGATGTCTTGGATATACTTGGGCACGTCAAGTGGTAGGAGAGGTGTAGGAATTGAAACCTCCGGAGGTCTGCCTGTTGTCTACAGGTGAGCTAGGTGGGCCGGCTCCTGTTACATTCACTGATTTACAGTCAATGGGTCCTAGAGCACGATTCAGCTGAACGGGCACTAGTGAAAACCTTAGTTTCCTAAGCACAGCTGTCTAGTGTTATTTGAGATAACCTAAGCTATCTGAGATGAATAAATAGAGCTCGTAGGTATGGCACAACACCTACAGGGGATATGGGCCCTTCCAGACCAGGAACCACAGGCTGGAATACTTCAGGACATCTGAAACAGCACTAGATGTCTGTATGTAGCTGACTGAATTGTATCTCCAGATGTAATGTAAATTTCATTGTAGGATCCATCGACTGTATTAACTAGATGGTCACTGATGATGGGAACTTCATTAAGTAAGGCACACTACTTAGGTATACCTAAATTTAGGTGTTTCAACCTCAAACTAGATCCCTAGTCTGTGGTAGTCATTCACGGAGAGGAATAGACACTTCCAGAATATTATTTTGTTCATCTAATCTAAAATGAGATTATTTATGCTTTGCAGCTACCTTTGGCTGGTGAAGAGAGGTCCTGACAACTGTCTTAGACCTCATTTTCTATAGCTAAAGTTATAACGGAATTTATTTCAACTTGGGTGTCCAGTTTTCAATATTCATAGTTTCTCTGGAATGCTGTCATCTACTAATGATAGCACAGGAAGGAAAATGCCTTCTGGCATCACCATTTTATACTGTCACTTGCCCCTCAATACCATATACAACAGCAACTGGCAGTGCTGCTTTGAGAACATAAGTCACACAGCTGTGTGATTTGGTAAGGACTGTTTCTTTTCCTTACTAAAATCCAGTGATTTATCACTATTCTTGACCAGTTCCATACAACTATGTGCCCATTCTAGAGAGGCGGATTTCCCTGTCCTCTGAATGTGTAATTGAATAGCATCTTGACAGTGCCAGCTACTTAAGTTGTTGTGTTTCTTTGGATCCTTTCTGTTCTCCCCTGACACAATGAATCATCCATCAGTATTTCCACTCAGTTTTTAGTTTAATTTTTGTCTTGAATTCTGTAATCTCTGTGGAATCTCCAAATAGGTTGGGCTTTTTTTTTAATCTTTGTTCTTTAATTCAGGTCCTGCCATTCTAAATTGATATTTAGTATTTCCATTATTGTACTCATATCAAATACTCCTTTAGTGAAAGATGCAAAGTTTTAGTGAGAAAAAAGGCTAGAGATATTTTGCAAAAATAAGACATTTTGAGGAAAGATTTTAAGAAAGTGAAAACTCTTTTCCTAGGGAGACAAGAGGCTCGGTTGTTGGTGAGCACTTGCAAACAATCAAGGACTTGGTAAGGAAAGATTTTACAGAATGTTTTGAAGAACAGGGGAAAGCCAAAGGTGAATGGATATGAATAAGAGAAGAAAGAAATCCAGGACTGAACATCCTCTGGCATGTTCTTTATTACATCAAATTATGGCTTTTATGCTTTGAATGTGTTTCATTCCAGAATAATGTTGGAAAAATGTGAGGGCCCTTAACATCTGTGGGAGAGAAAAAAACAATGCAGATCTTCAGCAAGTAGAGATTGCCGAAGATCTACAAAGTGCAACATTCCTATGCTCTGTTACTCAAGTGCAGGATCTGGCTCATTATTTTTTTAGGTAGATGAAGAGGAAAAGGAAGCATTTTACTCTGCCTGCTGTGCAGAAAAGATAATAATATTTAATTGCCAGGGTAATGTAGCCATTTAAATTAGAGGTTGTTCTAAATAGCTAACCTTAAGGGCTTCATTAGTAGCCCTGTTATGGTTCACAAAAAGACATGACTCGGTTACGCAGCATTTGACATTAAGACAAGCCGAAAGTGTAACAGAGGGAAAAAGGTTTGACACATTATTAGTAGACTTAGTTCAAGGCTTAGACTCTTTTTTACTGCCTTCTTAATAGCATGCAGAAAGAAACTAGAAATAGCCATTCCTGTAGTGTGTTTGTGCTATGAGTCCCTGACTCATATCACATAACCTCAGGTGTTTAACTAAGGTACCTATGTCTGCAGCCTGGCCTTGGGTCCCTTCATAGTCGATGGGAAGAGACAGACATCTCCAGACAGCAACTCAGGGCATCTCAGAGCAAAAGCATTTTTGGCACTACCTACGTTACTTACACTTATTGCAGAGGAGACATGGGTGACTACATGTGTTGTACAGGCTAAAAAGAAGGTAAAATCCTTTAAGAAGAGTAGCATGTAATTTCTGGAAGGTAGGTAACAGTGGGCAAAAGCTAATTTTTTTAAGTCTTGATATTCTGTTGTTCTGAGAACTGAAAAAGCCCCTTAAGCTGAATTAGATGAACTTGTTTGCAGAAATCTCTTCTAATGCATTGTGTGATCTAAGGGTCTGCCTTAGCAGGTAAGTCCAGAAAGAAACCTAGTTCCCCACGAAAACTTATCTATATTGTTTATTGTCCCGGTTTCAGCTGGGATAGAGTTAATTGTCTTCCTAGTAGCTGGTACAGTGTTGTGTTTGGGGTTCAGTATGAGAATAGTGCTGATAACACACTGATGTTTTCAGTTGTTGCTAAGTAGTGTTTAGACTAAGTCAAGGATTTTTCAGCTTCTCCTGCCCAGCCAGCAAGAAGGCTGGAGGGGCACAAGGAGCTGGGAGGGGACATGGCCAGGACAGCTGACCCAAACTGGCCAAAGGGACATTCCATACTGTGTGACATCACGTCCAGTATATAAACTGGGGGGAGTTGGCCTGGGGGGCAGATCACTGCTCGGGAACTAACTGGGCCTCAGTCAGTGGGTGGTGAGCAATTGCACTGCGCATCATTTGTCTATTCTAATCCTGTTATTATTACTGTTGTCATTTTATTAGTGTTATCATTATCATTATTAGTTTCTTCTTTTCTGTTCTGTTAAACCGTTCTTGTCTCAACCCATGAGTTTTACTTCTTTTCCCAGTTCTCTCCCCCATCCCACTGGCTGGGGGGAGTGAGTGAGCGGCTGTATGATGCTTAGTTTCTGGCCGGGGTTAAACCACAACATTTATTTACAGTTACATATTTAGACTTAGTGGGCTTAGACTCACTCTACAGTTTGTTGGAGGGGAAAAGCCTAAACAGATGATCTTGAAGGTCCCTTCCAACCCAAACCATTCTGTGATGCTATATTAAAAGTTTACCTTGCTTTAGGGACAAGGCCTCACTCATGCAGTCTGGACAGGTCATGTTTGGATTATAGATATGGTCAAACAGTCTCAGATCAGCTCTTCCTAAGCGGTTTCATCTTTCCAGACCTGAGCTACACAAAGATTAAGAGCCAACTATTTGAACAGAAGTATGCAAGCCTCAGAGTTCACTGGACTAATGCGAAGAACTAATGTTCTTGAAACTTCTTTTCATTTTTCAGTGAAATGTAACTTCTCTTTGACCACCATTATCCATGTATCCACCTTACAGAAGAGCTGGCAATGTGTCCTTGGAAGATAGCTTTATAGGACTTGTACTGTTTGCACAGGTGGCACCTTTGTCCTAGAAAAATCAGGTGTTTGGGAGCCCCCATCATGCCATGCTGGGACTTTTTTTTTCACCAACATACAGAGATTGGGTGGTGATTTCAGATTTCACCTGGAGGAGTAAGCATCATGCAAAGCTTCATGCCAGAGGTTTGGTCTAAGGGAAAAATCCTCAATTTTACATGAAGATTCTCAAGATTAGATGGAATGTTTTGCAAGGATAAGTGTTGTTTGAGCTATGACAGCCTGGAGGGCTTGTATTGAGCCATTTCTTCATCATTATTTCCAAAGCTGGAAACCTGTAGTGAACTTATTCAAAATCAGTCAACATTTTGAAATAAAAGACAAAGCTTTTGTACTCACTGAAAAAAATATTTTCTTCCACTGCGTGTGGCCATCTTCTCAATACAAATATGTTAGTCAAATCACATTAAAGGTGAGTAGCATAATCACACTTGGAACAAAGAGAGATCATCATTTTCATTAGAGTAAATTAAGGTTAGGTCTTCCTAACCTGGCTGTGAAAAATTGCTCTTTGCTCTGTACTCAACCCTGGCAAAAATAGTCTCTTTGTTTTCAATGACAGAACTTTACAGGTATAATCATTGCAAATTACAGTCTACAAAGAATGGTTAAACAAGACCTTGTCAGTAGTTAAGACTATGCTGGTTTGAAGTTGGCTTGCTCTTCTGTTGCAGATTTTTCAGTTAGAGTATACGTACCCGACCACAGACACACCGCTTTAACACAGACTTTGTAGCCAAAGATATTTCATTTACCTCGATTTTAGCGAGGCTTTCGACAGCATTTCTTACTATATTGTTGTATCCATGTTAGGATATTACAGTCTGGATGGAAGAACGAGATAGCTAATGGTGGGATGGTCAAGCCCAGAGGGTTGTGGTTAATGAGTCACTCTATCCGAAGACAAGCAAAAACCCTGCAGTGCTGCAAGGATCTGTACTGGCCCAGATCTGTCAGTGGCCAGGAGAAGACCCACTCTCGAAAAGTTGCAGACAGCACCGAGCGAGCGAGACCAGCCGATATGCTCAAGGCAGGGCTGCCTTTAGAGACACCAAGACAGGCTGGAGGAGCCCGCTGGCAGGACCCTAACTGAAGTTCAGAACGGACAAACGCCAAGTCCCGCAGCGGGGAAGAAGGAGCCCCTGCAGTGACACAGGCCGGGGGCTGACGGCCCGGCCGCAACGCCGAGAAGGAGCCGGAGGGGTGGGCACCTCCAGCTGGACCACGGCCAGCAGCGCAGAAGGCTGCCGTGGCCCGGGCTGGGCTAGCGGGACCCTCAGTAGCGTCTCGAGGTGGGTGGTCGTCCACTCTCGTCAGCACGCATTGGGTCACGTCTCGATACTGCATCCAGCCTCGTGTCCCTCGGCACAAAAGACGCCCGTGAATTGGAGCAAGTTCAGGGAGGGCCGCTGAGGTGGTGGGGGCTGGAGCGCCTGCCCTGCGAGGGGGCACCGAGGGAGCAGAGCCCGCTCAGCCCGCGGCAGAGGTGGTTCTGGGGGAGCCAACATCACCCCCCAGTGACTGCCGGGACGTCGTCGAGGATATGGAGCCGGGCTTTTCGCGGTGGTTCGTGGTGGAAGGACTATAAACAGTGGTGAAAGAAGAAGAGTTGGGACTGGATATAAAGAAGAAAAAAGCTTTCCCCGTGAGGACAGTCAGGCAGCAGAACAGGTTTCCCAGGCAGGTTGTGCTGCCTCCATCCTTGGAGATTTTCAAGACTTAACTGGATAAAGCCCTGAGCAACCCCGTCTGATCTCATAGGTGGCCCTGGTTTGAGCAGGAGGTTGGACAAGAGGCCTCCTGAGGTGGCTCCTAGCCCGAATTACGCTGTGGTCTGATGACAGGAGCTGAAGAGCCGCATGCGTTGTAGCCAGTGTGCTTGGAAGTCTCTGTGAAGCTGTCATCGAGTGTACAGAGGATGACAGATGCTTGCCTCTCTCTTCTGTGGTGTTAAGAAATCTGGCCAGGTTAGTCTTTCTCAGACATGTTTGCTGGTATATGCCCTGGCATTTCAACTGAAAGCATAAAGAGAGAAACATTTTTGTATCTTCTTAACCCTTAACACCTTTTAAGGGCACAGAAGGAGTATTGCTGTTGTTATTGATATTGCAGCAGTACTCCAGGGATATTTAACTTTACATCCAGTTCAGCAAGTTTGAAATAACCAAGTAATATGAATTTTCTAATTATTAAGGAAGGAAAAGGTTGAATAGCATAAAATTATTTATAACATCAGAAGATAGAATATGAAAGTGTTCAGTTTACAGATGTTTTTTCCCCAGGAACAAAGCACAAATACTTAGTATTAGAAGTAAAAGTAGTAAAAACAACAACAAGAAAATTTGAACAATGGACTATTTAGTAATTGTATATTCTTCCTCTACCAACTTTTCAACAAATATGATGATACCACCTCAAAACATTTAGGTAAAAATTATTATCCTGTCATTTTCAAAAAGAAAATTAAGATGAAGAAGTTCCCTTCCTTTCTGCTTTCCTTCCTTCGCAAATGCAATTAATGTAAATTGACCATAGTCGTAACACTGCCAATATAAATATTCTGCCAGTACAAATGTAAATATTATTCTCTCAGCCTTGGGTCCTTTGGCTTCTATCCTCCCTCAATTTCTGTGGAAAAGCTCGGGTTCTGTAACAAGTCCAGCAAGTTCAGTACTTAAGAAAAAGAACAACATTTTCCCAAAGCAGTACTGAGATATATCTGCCATCAAGTCTTTTTTTCAAAGCAGGAGGTGAGTTTTTGCCTTTGTGAGCTGTCAGGGTAAGAGAATGAAGGGGTTTGTGTGTCAGATCCCTCGTCGGGGTTTCTGAAATTCCCCACAAAACCCCCTGATGTTGGATTATCTGTGAAGTTCTGAAACCAGCGCCGAAGGCGCTCGCAGTTAGAACCTCGAGGGCCGCAGCGGCTGCAGTTCCCAGTTGTTCGGTTACCGCGCGCGGGTTGTTTTGGCTGCAGACCCCCTCACTGGAGCGTCTGGATGCTGGAGGAATCGATTTGGTTGCGTTGAGGGAGGCTGAGTCGGGAGCACCACAGCTTCTGCCAGGGTTGGAGCAGGCTGCTGCACAGGGTAGGCGGCGGTGAGTGACAGAGAGGAAGGGGGGTCCCACCGCCCTCGCCTCAGGAACGGGGTATTTCGGGAGTGAATCTGGGAGGCGTGCTTGGTAAAGAAGAGCTCTTTCTTCCCTGATTACAGTATTGGATGGTGTTTGCATGAGACCTTTACAGCTGCAGGCTGGATGTTGTGGAGAAAAATAGACACTGAACATGACTCTGGCTCAAGAGGCATCCCCCAGCCTGCCTGTGGGTCAAGGCAGAAGGCCTTCAGCTGGCTGATTTTGTTAAAGCCTCTACATTTTGTGTAAGTGCAGGGGATGGGAAAGGTACACGTGCAATCTACATTTAAATTGCACGTCACATAGGAATGTCAGTGTTTTTGTAGGTTTGCTTGGGATTTTTTCTCTGTATTCACTTATCTCTTACTATAAAATAAGTTTCTTTATTCTTAATTATAACATATGTCTGATTCTCGAATAAATTTCAGATTAGGGAGTCATGATTTCAGTATATGATGAGGATACATCTGCTTAACACCACAGAAGACTGCAAAGGAAGCAGAAGAAAATATTCCTTCAGAGTACCAGTGAGCTATCTTTCATAAGGATTAAAGAGCAGCTCTTTCTAAGAAATGTACCCTTTCTGACTTGCTGGAGCAGAAGCTAGGGCATGCATGTCATGCAGGCAGTGACAACAGCCTATGGAGTGTTTTTCTCTGTCAGTGAACAAATTGTCTGTGATTTGTTGAGGAAGCGCGTAGCCTCAAACCTTTAGGGACTGAAACACAGCCTTTGCTTAAATCATTCCACATATGCCTCTTCCACCTCTAGCTTTTTGCAAATGATCTTCTTCCTCCACATTTTAAAATAAAGTCTTTTCCTTTACCTGGAACTGTAAGCCAATGTGTTCTACTCCATCTCCATAAGAAGCAGCTATGGAAGTTGGGCAAACAAAAACATGTCCTGAGTTACCCAATTTCTAGGAGCATGCAGTGAGTTTTGGAAACACCAGTCTAACTCAGAAATGTATGATGTAAATCAGTAAAATATTGTGCAAGGAACTGGTCTTTGAGACATTGTCTGTACTGCTAAATGAAAGCAGACCGTAGCCTGACCCCAAGACCGAGGATACTGAGGGATTTGTGTGCAAACAGGCTACAGCAAGTTGCAGATTTGCTTTGCACAGGGGCAGCTGGAGAGGTCAAAACAGGAACCAGGCAAGACCAGCTAGGTTGTGGGCATGACTGGGGTCCAGTGCTCAACCTCAGTCCCTGTTTGATTTCTTCAGTGTAAGTGTAGCCTGATCAGCCCTAAAAGTAACACCTGTGTAAAACTCAAGTAAAACAGGCTCTTTATTGATTCCTTCATTGCTCTCGTTCTTCACCATGAAAGAAACCTGCAGTGTTCAGACGTCTCTCTGTACAAGACCAGTGAGAGTAGCTCCAGGTTTTCATTTGAGATACCAAACTCTAATGTTCTGCCACAAATAGAAGAGCTTCATAAGGGGAAGGAACTGCCCAAGGACTGTCATTATTTCTCCGGTCTGGCAGATGCTGGGTACACAGAATTTCATTAACAGCTGTTGTAGGTATCTTTCCATTATGGGAAAGCACAGTATTTCTTAGGTCTGTTCACAGGAGAAGGTCATTTTCTTCAACCACAACCTATTCTTAAGTGTAAAGGAGCTTTTGGAGAGTAAGGCCTTTGAGCAAGCAATTATACTCCCTGCAGTTCTTTCCAAGATTCATATTCTCTGTTTAAACCGCAGAAGCTGCACATGGTGGCTGTCAACCAGCCATTCAAGAGCAGTGCCTCTGAACTCATCTAAGGCAAAACTGGGAAGAAAGGTGAATTGTACAGATAATGAAAAAATGGAAAAACATCGTCTCTGAAGGCCAGAAGGAAGGTTCACGAAAGCCACACTTGACTGATATAATTGATGCATCTCCTACAGACTCACATGCTTTTCTCCTGCAAATGGTCTCAGAATAACGCTCACTGAGCATCCTTGCCAAAGACCTATCATTTCAGCTTAGTCTTTATGCAGGATCTGGGTAATTAATCTGATTTCTCAGCCTTTAATATTCTCAGATAAACACACAGCCAAGTTAAACAAGAGGAACTTAAAGATGAAAAACATTAAAGTATTTGAAGAGAAAGAAAAGCAGATTGAGTGACTATATACATTCTGTTCCTAAGTATTAATGAAACTACAAAGCCAGACCTCCCTACAACATGTTAACAGAGAACTTTCAAGAGAAAAATCTGCAGTTTATTGCTTTATTTAGTTTGAATGCCTTTGTAATCAGTCTGTGTTTTCATTTTTCCCTCATCCCTCTAATTCTGTATTCAGTCAGCCTTCAAATGAGTGTTATGCTTTCCAAAAACTGGATTCCCACTGATTTGGGGGAATTTTGGCAACTTCAGTTCCACACAAGCTTCACATAATAAACAGTCATTTCTAAAGAAAGTGGGAAACCTTGGAGTTCAACATGTCTCCATTGATGGCTCTCTTATCGCTTGGCTACAACAGCATAAGCTTGCAGTCAAGAACAGTTATGCTTATATCCATTTTTCACATCAGGATGCAGGATGGCATCTCGTAAAGCTAAGCTAACAGAGTGAAACCTAAATTTTCCTGGTGCTAATGGAAGGTGATTACCATTGTCTTTACAGAAAAAATCAAATAATGTGACAAGATATCACTGCTCCAAGAAGGTTTCTCTTCACAGAAACAGGCAAAGAGCCTGAAAATGGAGAAAAGAAAGAAGAAATAATTTTGTAGTTAAATTTCTTCCAAATAGCTCAATACCCTGCTCAAATCTGAAAGAACTTTTAAAAAGGGAATATGGAGCTAAGAATGTCTCTGTACCTTGTTTTGGCCTCTGCAATAAACTGCACAAATGAGGAACAGGGTGGTCTCCAGTGATGCCAACAGAAATTCTCAAATGAGCAAGCAATGCCCAGAGGAAGAATCTAGCTTTTCTAGTCGCTTTCCTGCCCTCCCCTCACTCAGAGCTTTTCCCAGCTAATTTTTCTCCAATTACTGCGTTCTGTTGTGCTTCAGTTGCTTTCAACATATTTGCAGCTTCCTCATGAATTTTGAAAAGTTGGTTTATTAATTTGTGACTTTTCCTTCTGGCAACATGGCAGCTACGAAAGTAGACAAAGTGGTACAGTGAGCTGGATGTGAGGAAACTCACTGGTTCTGCCATGTAGGGGGACTGTAACTAACTTAAATCCTAACCCCTTCTGGCTGACCAGTTAATGCTTACAAGCCTTACAATACAGGACACAAAACCAGCTTGGATGTAAGAAACATGCTACTGGCAATTGCTCACTGGTCCAGAGGTGTGGGGTTTTTCTTTTCACAGCCCCTGGGGCTGACAACAGACTATTCTTTATACAGGTGGCTATTTGTTTCCAAATCAGTTTGAGTCGATAGCATGATTTACATGAATTGTACGCTACGAACAGTGCATGTGATTTCTACCTGTGTTAATACATGAAGTTGCTTAGAATATATATTGATTTTGGTCTCCTAAAATGAACTTGGACTTTTGAGATTATAAACAAAATGTGTTTATAGTCTTAATTTATTCAGTGTTAGATTGAATACTGGGAGAATGATCAGTCACTATTTCTATTCTCTTTTCAGTTAATTTATTTCGTAGAAACTATTGGTGCAGGCAGCAAACTTGGTACCCGAGGTATCTGAAGATTGCTTTGGGAGTAATAGGTTTGAAGTGACAGAGACCGAAGAAAATATTTTTTTATCTTTTTCCCCAAACATGATGCACAGGTTATTATGGCACAAGTGTTTGGAACAGCTAAAATGGTTTTAGGTATTGTTTGGCAATGATATTGTTCAATGATATGAGAGAGACAGGCTCTGCCTCTTTCTAACAAAATAACCAATGGTGAAACAGATCTTAGTAATACCTTATATTCCTAGAAAAGTAGTTCAAACCTAAATAAATAAATTCAAACCTGTAAACACAATTACTATGGCTCTTACTAAGAGTTTTGTTACCCCAGAAACCACTGCTTGGCTTAATGCGGTAGGCCTGTAGGATCATAAAAAATACTTGGTTGAAAGATATCTCTCAAGATCATCTGGTCCAACCCCCTGGTCAAAACCGGGCTAACACTGAAGATAAATCAGGTTGCTAAGGAATTTGCCCAGCCAAGTTCTGAATATTTACGGGGATGGATATGCTGCACCTTCCCTGGACAACCTGTGCCAGTGCTTAACTACTCTTGTCAGCAAGAATATTTTCCTTAGATCAGACTAGAATTTCCCCTGATGCCGCTTACGCTCATCCTCATCCTTTCGCTGTGCTCCTGAGAAAAGCCTGCTCCTGCCCACAACCTCCCTTTCACTGGCGTAAGACAGCGCGCGAGTTCCCGCCGTGGGTCTGGTTTTGGGGCTGAGCCCGCCCCGCCGCCTCCCTCCCGCGGTCCGCTCCCGTCTCGCGTGGCCAGACCCCGGCAGGCTCGGAGCTCTGCGCCCAGTCCGGCGGGCGCCCGAGGGAGGGGTGGACGCGCTGGTGCGGCGGGGCCCCGGCCTCTCCAGCTCCTTGCTCACCAGCGTCCCCGCAAAGCCACTCCCTAGCCAGTGACTTCCAGCCTGTGCCTTTGCACAGGGTTCTTCTGTCCCAGGTGGAGGACTTTGTATATAAATATCAGCCTTATTTTTGGTTTGCCGTGCTCGGAGCCACGTCAGGCGGGCGTGTGAAAACAAGGGTCCAGTATAGCAGAAACGAGCTCATATTGTGTTACTTCTGCAGATACTTACAGGAGCTCTTTAGTTGTTTTTCCCTACAAAAATGTTTTGAATTGTGGTGAGTCTACCACTTGCCCAGAATGGGAAGCAGAAGTATTATACCAACATCCCAGGTCTGAAGTTTGGAGCTGTTTTGCACACTCATCTCAAAGTCCAACAACTGATTCACTTTTCTTTACTGCTAGGAAGTCTAACAAGGATATTCATGCGTAGCTGGTTCCTAATAATTGCATTCTAGTTTCAGTCGCTGTTGCCTTTTCTAAGCAATTAATCGGAATCACTGCAATTATAGATAAGTCTTGACTTATTAAATACATATTTAATGGTTTCCTCTGTGCTGATTCCTTTCACTGAGAAGGAGCAATGAATCAAGTAAAGAGCTTCTGCTTGTGTTGAGGCAGCAAAAAGGAAATTTAAAACGTTAAAATCTAAAACTGCGATGTCATTGTTTGTATAATAATGTTCATTAATCCTTTTAACAAAGCATTTCAGCCTTCACTTTTATGTTTTCCTTTTCTTTTGTTTTCTTCCTCCTCATATTTGAAGTTAAACAATAGGATAATTACAGTAAAAAACCCTGTCATTGTAGTCTATTCTTGGTGAGAGCAGTGTAAACTCTGGGTTTTATGGTGAAGGCATCTGTGCTGTGAATTGGTTCTGCTGCAGGGACCTGATGGGAAGCAGGTTGCCCTGGTGATACCGAAGCTGGTGTGCGCTGGTGCTCCGATCCCGAGCGAGCTGGCCCCTTCCCTTAATGACACAGCTGGAGCTGAGGAAAAGCTGACCCAGTGGCTTGGGTCCAGCAAGGACCGTGATTGTAATGGTAGCCTGCTCCAGTTGGCACTGGACTTAGGCAGGATAGGCATGAGGAGATCCACAGGACTTGGCACAGGAGTCAGGGCTGAGGCAGAAAACAGACAGTATGGTACACCCGAGGGAGTCCAGGACATGGTCCCTGGCTTTTAGAAAGGAGAATGTAGTGCCGATCCAGTCAAAAACATTGAAGCATTTAAACTGCAATTAAATGTTATTTGTCTTAATGAACCAGTCCTCACGGAGTAAGCGCCAGAATCCACAAATATAATCCTTGGGGGAAGATATAGGAAAGAATATGCAGTGATGTGTCTAGAGGGAGGAACGATCTAACAAATTTAGGAGTCTACTTAATGAGGTTGGGACTTGGATCTGTCATTAGTGCCAAGCGAATATACTTTTCACAGCCAGTAGATAGAGAATTTTGACATCGAAATTTGAAGTTAAAATAACTAGAAGAGCTTGGGTTTTCATTAAGTATCTGGGAAAATATGTAAAATATGAGAAGTAAAATGTTCTCAAGAAAGAAAAAGTAATTGGGCTTAATTCTTGTTGAACTGGAGCACAATCATTGGAAAATATGTGTGACAAAGCAGGAGACCTCAGAGCTAACATTTCCTACCAGCTTGGCTGTAATGGCAATACAAAACAGCACAACAGAGAATCTGGCTGCGAATTTAAAAAAGTATTACTAAGACAGTTTATGATAACCATTTTCTTTTGATTCCCTCCGCCCCCC
>JANVCT010000023.1:663998-679649 GCA_026770115.1 Aviceda subcristata
GCCCGGGGAAGGGACCCACGCTGGGGCAGTTCATGGAGAACTGCAGCCCACGGGAAGGACCCACGTTGGAGAAGTTCCTGGAGGACTGTCTGCCGTGGGAGGGACCCCACGGTGGAGCAGGGGCCGAGTGAGGAGTCCTGCCCTGAGGAGGAGGGAGCAGCAGAGATGAAGTGTGATGAACTGACCACAGTTGTTTGTTTTTTTTTTTTTTTAAACAAAATGCAACAACTCTGTCTCTCTCTGATCCATATGTTGCTTCTATTCTGTATCTCTTATGTCAGGTCTAGCATGCTGCTACTCTATGTCCCCTTTATAAAAGAAAGCATTAGGGAAAATAGGAACTAGTGATAAAATAGAAATATGACATAAAACACTGAAGCAGACTTAAAGTTTCTTTGAAAAGGTATTTTAAAAATATTAAATATTTACTGGGTTTAGGGATTTGGGGTGAAATTCAGTTTTAAGGAACTCATTTTAAAAACTGAAATCCCATCATGAAGAACAGACAGACCATAAAATATTGTACAGGATAGGAATATATCCTGACAAGGATTAGTGAAACACCAGGGA
Source organism: Aviceda subcristata (assembly GCA_026770115.1). NCBI lineage: Eukaryota > Metazoa > Chordata > Aves > Accipitriformes > Accipitridae > Aviceda > Aviceda subcristata. Next base: position 664,569 of record JANVCT010000023.1, read on the forward strand.
ATGTTAGTGCCTAGTTCTTATTGTGCAAGCATTATGTAATGTATCTGTAAGAGTTTTGTCAGTGTAAAAGCATGTAAGCCTGATCTTTAGAGAATTAGCAGGGAACATACTGAGTATCATTCATTCACGGCTGTGGAATTCAGTTTCACTGTTTACAGAGCTCAGCCATGCTTTTCATTTTCATAGTGACTTCCACCTGTGTTCTGTGAGTTCTCCACAAATGTTGCTGGTTGACTAATGGAAGTATTTGTGAACTTGTTTTTCAGTTTGAAATCAGCTTTTGAGGCACATGTGTTTTACAGTCTGTGGGCTCCTTGTGTACTCAACCAATGGGGAAGTCAAGCTTTATTGTGAAAAGTGAATTTTGATGGCTTTGTACTATACTTCTTGCATGGAAGGAAGGGCAGGCTGACCCAGCCCTGTCTTGCTGGTATTACCAGTATGAGTGGGCTTGCCCAGGCTGTGGATTTTTTTTTTTTTTAATCTCTATCCAAAAGTTATTCATCGTAACATACATGGCATGGAAATAACTTTACAGAGGTAGCAAGGAACTAATCATCTTCCTTTCTTCTTCTCTCTGTAGTTTGTTGCTCAGCCCAACTGCCAGCAGCTGCTGGCATCCCGCTGGTACGACGAGTTCCCCGGATGGAGGAGGCGACACTGGGCTGTGAAGATGTTGACATGTGTTGTGATAGGACTCCTTTTCCCGGTCTTCTCTGTGTGCTACCTGATAGCTCCCAAAAGCCCATTAGGGCTGTTCATCAGAAAGCCATTTATCAAATTTATCTGCCATACTGCATCCTACTTGACTTTTCTGTTCCTGCTGTTGCTTGCCTCTCAGCACATTGACAGGTCAGACTTGAGCATGCAGGGACCACCACCAACCATCGTCGAGTGGATGATATTACCGTGGGTCCTGGGTAAATGTATTACTAAAGAAAATACAGTGAAAAGTGTTTAGACTCCTGTGGTTTTGCCAAGCATGAAATACAGTAGAGAGTTCTGCCATGAATTATTGACCTATCAAAACAGGCAAATGGTCCATCTCCTCCAATACCTAGCAAGAGTAGTAGATGACTTGGGAAGAGTTTAAAAATCCAAAGTGTCACCACCTGATATAGTACAGTGAGGGAAAAGAAAAGATATTGAGGGTTCCTTCCCGTGATTAAGCAGTGCACTGAAACATACATATTGATATTCTTTTTAATATTTATTTTCCTCAGGCCAGAAATTATTCTGATTCTTCTAAGTGTCCGGTTTTTTTCTTTGTTCATCTACTTTTAAACAAGGGTCCCTTTACCACGGTGATTATTTTTCATGTATTAGGATGAGGCAGAGTGTCATTTCTGGAGAGTTATCATGAACCTTAGTTACCTGAAGTATGCTTCTTTCTAATATAACAGACCCACCTATTGCAAATAGTGCTAACCAGCTTTTTCAAGTGAGTATTCTCATTAAAATATACACGCAGAGTATTTTTGCTGTGCAAAACCATTGATGAGAACTTGTTACTCAACTTCAAACAAAATATTTTACATCAGAAGGAATAAGAAAATCCCCTAGCATTTTTAAAATGGGGGAAACAATTACTACTCTGTCTTGATAGTTTAAAATAAAAATTTTGATCTGGGATTATTGAAAGCCAACTTGGTGTGGGCCATGTTGGCCTTAAATGTCTTCCTGTGTGATTTCTCAATCTTATTGAATTGGACTGTCCGAGGTCTCCCCTGCCTTTGCGTATCTACTCTGCTAGATGGTATCTCTCTTGGCGTGCTGTGGTCTCTTACCTGTTTCTTACTTTAGGAACCAGCACAAGTTGGACCAGGTCAGTCCAAATATACTTGGTCGTGACTGAAATGAAATTGTAGAAGAAGGGACTTAGTAGCCTTAAGTGCAAGAATTTAAGTTTGATAGCTTCATTTAAATTGTCATCACATAGGCAAGTTCATGCACAAACTTTTCTGAAATATTTTGGTGGGGTTTTGATACTATTAGCTCTCCCAGAGCTTCCCATTAAGAGATGCTGTTTCTCTTCACTTCTGCAACTTTTCCCAGACACCTGGCTTTTTTTAGAGCAACCAAATTGGCAAGGCTTTTAGCATCATTGATCATATATAATTTACAGTGCAGTGTTTAATTTATAATACACTAATTGGCAGTGCCTGATATTCCAGAGAAGAACAAGTCAGTGGCTTTTCCTCTTCATTTTCCTTGGTAGAGCACTGTGGGAAGCAGGGCTGCATATGTCTTTCACTTAAGAAAACAAGCATGCATGACTGAAAACTCTGTGTACACTTACTTGTCGGGAACCTCTCAGAAGGACCTGCCCTCCATGGATGAACTGCTTTTTGAGATTTCCCCCATGACAGCACAGCATAAAACAGTCCTCATCACCAGCCTGCACTGTAGGCTGTGTTGTCCTTTGCTGGGTAAATGTTGCTACTAACGTTAAAAAAGCCAGTATCTAGTAGTATTACAAAGGAATTAATCAATCTGGCAGGCTGCTTAGAATAGAATGACATTTTCTACAGACAAGTCAGACTAACTTCAGTGCGTAAGTTTCACATTTAAATATTAAAAAAAAAATTCCTCCAGTAATTTTTCCCAGTTTTGTACCATCAAGAAGTAAGAAACCAATATAAAAATAATTAGTTTGATACATTACTTCCTTAGGAATAACTGCTACAATGCTGAGAAGGGGCAAGGGGCTCATCTGTGCGGTCCCATGCCCAGAGAAGATATTAGTAGCTTTTCTGTCCAGCCTTCCAAAATAGGTGGTCAGTGTCTATCCAGCTTTCACAGTATCTTGAGGCTGAAGGATAATAAAAACAGATGCATAGCTGGCACACAGACCTTGACATGCCAAAGTGGGTTTTATCATTAACCTATCTTTTTAAAGAAAGAAGAAGTTGGAGCCCAGAGAAAAGGCACAATTTGAGAAGGTCAAAGGGTAGTTTCAGCTAAAGGCAGTTCTAAAATTTTGGTGACCAACTCCTCTCTAGAAAACATGTAGTGGGAAGAGGAAGAACTTCCATTGCCCTCAACCTCTGACACTGTTGTTTACTTAGGGAAGGGTTTAATCCCAAAGCACTCGTTTGAAGAAGCCATTAACCCTGAGAATTATGACTATCAAGATGACTATCATTTCTAAAAGCAGCGTTAATACTTGCAGTATAGGCTCATGTGGCCAGATTATGCCAGTACTGCCTGTGCTGAATAAGCCCTTCTGCAGGCAGTACAGGTCAAGGGAGCTGCTTGCACAAATGAATAAAGATCAATAGTCAGATACCATGTGGTCAAATAGCTTGTGGTTAATCTAGACTGTAATGTCCAGAGAAACCGCCTTCCAGAATCTCTTGCATCTAAAACGATGTATTTTACACACTGATCTCGGGTGGTTTCTAACTAGTGGTTTCCTGTAGTACCAGTTTCACATTTGCTGGGTTCAGGTTTCAGACTTTGGTTGTTGCTGTGCCTTAGCCCACCCAAATAATAAGGCCCCAGACTAACCCACCGTAATCTCAGGCAATTAATTAGGTACCTAAATTCCCCCTGTCATTGAAAGAGACAGACACACATCTCCACAGGACGCTTCAGCTCACAGCATGTGATCAACGTGTCTGCAGCTTTTGTTTGTTTGTTTGTTTGTTTGTCTTAAAGGAATGAATCTCAGCCAAAACCTGCTGTTTTCATATTCACATACATATAAACTGTGGTCTAGTCATCTTTTAATAAACCAAATAGTTTTATTAAGTCTTTATTAATAAGCTAAGGTTAGTTCCAGGCCACAGTTTAGTCTGTCATCTCATCTCTTCAAACTATACAGTTATGCAGTATCCTTAAAAAGAGAAAATGCAGCACTCTTTGAGTTACACAAGGAAGCCTAAATCTGAGGTACATAGGTATATCTTTGCATTTTCTGGATGTCAATGCAAAGTGTTGATGTCTGACACGAAACTAATGTGGCTCTAGGTTTATAGTTTTTCTCTGAAATTGGAAACGTGACCAAGTAAACCCTTTTCCCAAAGCAAAGGCTGTCCTTGCAGCTACAGCATGTCAGAACTGTTAACATTTTAAACAATAGAATTCTTTGTTTGTCTTCCTCTTAATTCAAATAGGTCTGCGTATAGTTTACATTTTAATAGCTACCTCCCTTGAAATGAAGAGAGGAAGAGGATCTCTACTTTCTAAGCTTCTTATTGACATGAATTTCATCACACATATATTTCATAGAACTTAACAAGTTTCAACATTGTCCATAACAATCTAAGCTCTCCAACGATCAAACAGTAATTAGCATTTGCCTACTACAATGTAATAGAACGCTGAATGTGCATAATTAGCACATATTAAAGGTGTCACTAGAGTAGGAGGCTCAGAGGAAAAACCTGTATTGGACGACATTTCCATGGAGACTATCAATTTTACATTTAAAAAGTCTCTTAAGGAAACTTCTGCATTAATTTTGTCTTTTACATGATTAGATGATTACACAAGTGCTGTTACAGTATGTGGTGATTATCCGTGGAACACTAAGTCAGTATAACAAGGCTAATGTTACAGCTTTAAGAAGCAGTTGTGGAAAAACCTCCTGGTAAGAGGAGTCAGAATCTCCTGTCCTTGCATTTAAACAAATAAGAATCAAGCTTTTGCTGGTAAGGAAAATTAACTTTGTTCTTCATATTAGCTTTTGATTCAGACCTCCCAAGCGTGCCAGATGCTTCACACTACAGCAACATAGGCCTGTTTTCTGTACTTGAGAATCCATCACCACTGAAAAAAGGACAGGGAAAACAAAAACCCCATCTTGTGAAAAAAAGTGAGGAAGAACAATATTTTCCGTCATCAAATTCCCCATCCTATTGCTAAGTGGCTTCTGAACGTGGTAACAGTGATGCAAAGGGGAAATCGCATAAGACCCAGCCTCACCCTCTGTGTGCCTGGACTGCAGCACCATACTGATCCCTATAGACTTGTCATACCTGTTCCTCTTCCCTAAACCCTAGCCCCAAACCCAGCAGTGACCATGCTAAATGTCCTCACAGTGGGCATTTGGCTCACTAGGGAATGCTACAAAATTCAGAGGAGAAAGCCAACAGCCAGACAAACTTGGTGCTTAGTAGATACGGTTTAAAAGCTCCCTGCCAGTTGTTTGGGGTGGCTGCAGCAAAAAGAACATTTTTTAGGCGAATTTGTTTTGATGAGTTTTTTGCTCTTTTATGGGCATCTTTAAATGTTCGTCGTAATTGTGTTGTTCAGAATACAGCCTGGAGCAGGAATGCAGCCTTACTGGATTTAACAATGCAGTCCCCATCCTTTCTGTCAGAGTGGTTTATGCTGCTGGAGTACGTGAATCTATAGAGAATGTGGATGTTTGGGAACTGCAAACTGCAGACATTTGTGGTCAGCAAACTGCTGGTGGGATGTATGGGAGTGTACAGTCTTGTCAGTACTTAGCGCAATGCACATCCAAGCCAATGGCACACTTCAGATGAAGAGACCGTAGCAGTGGCAAGTATGCTGTGCATCATCTTCTAAATTTGGTCAAGAAAGTGTTGTGTAAAAAATAAAACAGTTAGTACAAAATGACATGTTCCAGGGAGCAGATATAAAGGATAATGTGACCAGCAAGATGAAACAGTACATAACCAGTAGTGACAAATAAAGTGCAGAAACGGAAAATAATCCCAGACAAATCTGGAACACAACTTCAGTCAGAAAGAAGGATAATGCACATAATGAGCACTCAAGGCCATTTAGTCCAAACTACTGCTAGACACAGGCTAACTGCAAAGATAGGTCAGATTGCTCAGGTTCTTACCCAGTCAAAGCTTGAATTTCTCCAGGGACAGATATTCCACCACCTGTCTCAGCAACCCGTGCCTCTGTCTAGCCTCTGGTGAACTTTTTTCCTGCTCTCAGTTGGAATATCCCATGCCACAACATACAGTCATCACCTCTTCTGGTGTCCTTCCAGTGGGCACCTCTAGGTTTTTGTTTTGGATGCCGAAACTCAGGCTCATGTAGACATCTAACTGAAGCCCTGAGATAGGCTTCTAAGTGCTGCTGAGACACAGTGTTTGCGACTCATTCCTCTTTCCAGTTCCTGCTGTTCCTCTTCTCCAGTCTGTCTTAGCACGCAGTATTCGTAGGCTGGGGACCTCAGCTAGGCGCTTGAAACTCAAAGTGAGCATAAAATGCAATTTATGGGGAATTTAGGTCTCTTGCACGGTGAATTTTACTTTCAGTACTGTGTACTTCATTTAGACATTGAATCATGGAATATTTCAATTACTAAATCTCTTCATGGCACGGGACTCCCAAATACAAAGTTTAGATCCTCAGTACTGAGATGTCCAAATCCTTACATGCCTGTTAATAGGAGAGAAGGGGATGAGCAGTTTCCTACATCCCTAAATACCCATTTCTGGCCTTGCCAAGAGCTGCACATACAATGCCAAGCTGGTCTGTGCAGGACTCTCAGAGCTTTTGGGCAATGCTATAAGAGGCACTTGGTCCCATTTTTGAAGTGTGATACACTCACAGAGAGGTTGTACCCATGATAAATACCCTACAGAAAACCTGTACCTTTTTTTGGCAATGCATGGGGTGGCCAGCTTGGATACGTAGGGCATCTAAAATGGCACTAGACACTTCTGTTTAAACATGATACATTCGAAAAATACAGTATCTTTCGTGTTTCTCTAGAGCATGACAACTACACCATCACCATCTAGTGTCCATTGTTATGGAAGGCTTGGGTGCACGAGCCTGAAATGGTTTGAATGAGCATCTTTGATTAATTTGAGCTTTATTAACCCCACTAGCCAACTCATATTGAACATAACAGTCAGTCTAGGGTTACAGTTTGGTTTTGCGTACACTTCAGGACATTAATCTATTTTTATTGGCTTATATTCCTGCTCGTTACCAAATCCCTGTTTTACAGAGGCAAAAAAAAAAAAAAGGAAGAAAAAGGGCCAATAATGTTTAAGATAGATATTAAGTAAGTTAAATCTCCTTTAATCTTCCGCTATGATGATGAACTACAATTCATTTGCATTTCAGAACATTTTGCAAAGGAAATCCAAAAGACTGCTTAAAACAATTTAACTGATAATTACATATATTTGTTTTTGCCATTTATAGGAGTACTGTGAAAGTCAGATTTCTTGCTACTCAAGTTATGAAAGAAAATGTGTGGTCTAAAGATACTGGCTACTGTCCCTTCTAAAGATACTGGGTTAAGGGAATAGCTATTCCTCTTATACGGATGCCTTACTGCATAAATACTCAAGCAACTGAACAATCTGATGCTATTGGACTAAGCCATAAATATTTGAAGCGCTGTTCAATGCTGCTTGTCCAAACTGTTTGCACTTGCCATTCCACAATGGGTGAAATATATATATATTTTATATATATATATATTTTATATATCTATATCTCACCATAATTCATAATGGCATGCCTAGACCAGTTTCATTTGCAGCTGGTGACTGTTTCTTAGAAATTATACTTTTCCTTGAACACAAGAGCGAATGCACTGCTGGTACCTAATCAGCACTGAATACTCTCAGCTCTGATATAGTTCATCCAAAAGGCTCGAATGCTCCGTAATCCTTGTATTGTTCATTACCTTTTCACTGCACTCCAGAGGCATTACTGAACTCATCTTCACTGCTTCTGGGGGAGAGGGAATTAAGTTGAATCGCAGAGATAAGAAAGTGAAGACAGAGTGAATTGAGGTTAGATATTAAGTATTCTCAGGTTGAAGTGTGTGCACAGATAATTTAAACCAGCAATTCCCAGACTCAGCTTGCTTGAGTGTAACTGTCCTGGGAAGAGAGCTGGGACATAAATGGTGCCTCTGGCCACGTCATTCCCAGCTTTTTGCCTGACCTGACACAGGACCCAGACACTGTGCACAGTTGTTGCCCTCCCAGACAGCCATTTCTCTGTCCCCAGGGGAAAGCAGAAGGCATGCTGTTGATTTTGTGCATGTTCCTTTGAAACAGCTGTATTCTGTTAACAGAATATGCCCCAGAGACTGGAAGCCCCTGAATTATACCAGGATGCCTCTCCTTTCTGTTCCTCGTGTTTCCTTCATATACCTTCAGCAGAGATGAGTTCATCAGCCCAGGTGTAAAACAGGAGAGATATTTCCAGCCTTATCAATGCTCACTGAATTCCCTGGAACGGCTTTCCTTTGCTTCAGAGAGTTTTAGTTCATTAGCAGCTTGTCTCGCTTGTTGATTGCATAGTAGAGCAAAGTTGAGTTTGTCAGATAAATGGTTTCACAGTCCAGTGGAAATATGTTCTCCAAGAAACATACTAAAAGGTTGTTGTTGAACTTGGCACGCAGAGATTGACCCTGGGGAATGTCTTGCTTCCCATCATTTAATGGTAAGGAACAAGAATAGCACAAAGCAACGAACCTTTTGTGGAAAGGTAAGGCCAAAATTAGCTAGGGATCTACAAACCTTCTTTAAAACAAAAGTAGTTTGGGATACTGCCTTTCATATCTTTCTTTGACAAATCTTAATATTATTATTTACAGTGAGACTTTAACCATATTTATAAACAACAAAAGGCAGTGTTGTGGAGGTGGCATAACATTTTCGTGAATTTCCACAGTTGCTGGAAAATTATTTTTGTAGTTGCTCAAGATTCAGTACAAGATAGAAATTTAGACAAGGTATATCTAAGATTTTTTGTCTTAGAACTTAATACACGTTTGAATGGATTTTGTAGGTGAGTTATTTCTTTGTTGTTTGTTTCTTTTGCATAGGAATGAAAGACATGTTCCTTAGGAGTAAAATTACAGGTCTAGGGAGCTGTGACTTGATAATGGATCTATCGAGATAGATCCAAAATTTTTACGATCTGAAAGTTATCTGCCAGCCTGCACAAAAAGGTATTGTGTCTAACCCAAGACTTTATCCAAAGGGACAGAAAGCATTCGTAAGAGTATTGAGCTGCTGCCCTGCTCAAACTTCCAAGGTTTGCCAATGGAGTCTTGCTTTATGAACAGGAAAGTAGGTCCACATATTTTAAAAGGCATTTCAGTGTCTAATATCCAAAGACTTCAAGACTGGAAACACAGATTCAAAATCTAAGTCTATACATAAATTTATAAAATAAAAGCTACTCTTACCAGTGTGTATGTATTGATGTAATTCTTATTTTATTTCAGTGCCTTTTGTTCTTCAGTAAGAAGTATTTTAATTTCTGTCTGTTTTGTTGGCTTGGATAAAATTTATTTTCACAATATGTAGGGTTTATTTTAGAAGAAAGAACTTTTTTCATCAATGTTCAGAAATGTGTACTGCAAAAAACAAAATATACTTAACACACAAATTCCATCTTTTTCCTCCAAATTTATTCTATCTATCTGATCTATTTTAGTTCCTTTCTTGCATCACACAAACTGGACTTCAGTCAAATTGATTGCATTCATTAGCTTGGATGTATAATACTTCACAGTGCTATGCGAAACCTCTCCATGGCTGCTGTCATTCCCAGGGCCTCATGTGGTCTGTGGGATTCCTGCCCTGAATTTATGTCTATTTCATCCCATTAAAACCGCAGGGCGTTTAATGAAATTTGTTTCTATCATCTCAGCTTGTTTCAAAATATCCATGCTGTTATTTCTATTTTACTGCTCCAGTATCTAGTTATAAACAATGCAACAAATGCTTGAAAGTCTCACCTTCAACTTTTCAATTTAAGTCCTTGATTAATGAGGTGGAAGAGCTGCATAATGTTGATAATTTCCTTGTAAGTGGCAATAAATGATAAAAGCAGGTTGATGGCAAGTGTATAGGTGAGGGTATAAGAGGCAGGTGTGAAATCTATCTGGTGTGAAGAGAGAGGAAGAACACAGTTGGAGCAAAGAGACAACCAGAATATAGCAAAGATTATCCAGGTAAAACAGTGAAATCTGCTCTGCGTGGAGTTATTTCAGGTAAATACAGGCACCTGGAAGTTAGACATCTGTTTTAATCCAGCCTGATCCTCCATGGCTCTCTTCAGTCAATGGGAAGACTGACCCACCTGCAGATGACAGGATTATTGCCTTGGAGATGCTCGTTTCCTCTGATGGAGGTAAAAAGGCTTTGGGCAATGAACTTGTCCCTGCCCTGACTGTCTAAAGGCTCTTGCCTTTAGCTCTACCCCTTGTATTTGCCAAATGGTTTCTCTTTGCAGGTTTTTCCCCAATACCTGTGTGACGTCCCATCTGCTTTGTTGGGATGTCATCTTTCTTGCTGCTGAACATGTAGCGCTGACGTGAGCTCTGTCACCCCAGGGTAACGTTGATGCTTTGGCACGTTAATAAGCAGGCAGTGCCTGGGCTCCAGATCTCTCTCCCACCTGTAACAATGCGCCCATTAGACAGTCTTGTCACTGCGTGTCTTCTATCACGTCAGATTGTATTTTGGAAGTGCCCCAAATTCTCCTTAGATAATAAAGTCAGGTTGTGTCCAGCTATCCGTAAGTCTTCTAAATAGAAAAAGGAAGTGTGCAAGGTTACAGAGATAATGCTGCCCTGATCTTTGGATGTTTTTTTCTTTAAAAAAAAACCAACCCACACATAGATTTTTCCCTAGCCTTTTCCTGATTCTCCCAATGAATGTAAAAGAACAAAATCGGCATATTGTATCAGACGCTGTGAAGATAAGAGCTGACTGACTTCTGCCCCCCCCAACCCTTCCTTCTTGCAAAAAGGTCTACAACAAGATTTCAAGACCTCTGGCAATGTGACTGCAAATTAATCCTAAACAGCATGACTTTAAACCCCTGGGGTTGTTGCTCAGAATAGCTCCATCATGTCAGCTCACCAAGCCTTAGAGAAGTCTTCAGCTTTGCAGAAAGGCTCCGGGATTTCAGAGTACGCTTTTCTAGGATAACCCTTCAGGCACACTTTGGAGGATTTACAGAACTTCAGAGATCCCAGTTCTTCCAGCATTCGTTGCTCCAGTTGAGAACCCGTTAGGATGCCTAGCCATAGAAACCTGGCACCTGCAAAGACTCTGATCTCAGCTTTCACGGTGAGATTGCCCTGGAGTTGTGGATTTTGGCAGTCAACCTTAGGATCTTGTACCTTCAAAGATTTGCCTTTAAAAAGACATGTCTGGGAAGCTCTACTGCGCATACATGGATTGTGTGTCTGTCACAATCATAGCATCCATCAGTCAGCCTAGTTTCAAGTTCTCTGGAGTCCCGTAAGATCTCAGTAACTGTATTTATATATGGATTTTGCACTTAGATGCTTTGGCTGGCAAGAAAGACTAAACTGTCACACCTCCATTACAGCCAACGAAAATGTAGGATTTCCAGTTTTTCATTATCATTTGCTTGAAAAGAACAAGCCCTGCATCAGGATGAACATAAAAGTTGTCTTGAACCAAGAAAAAATTTAGAACTACCGCCATTACGATGTCAAAGTATATGCAGAACTTTCAGCTAGCTAGTGACTTCAACATTGCTGGTAGTTTGGATTAGTTGTGTTTCTAATTCAAAATAATCAAATTTACAATAGCCATATACTCTCTTCCACTACGCAATAATAGGTCAGTATTTCTCTGTTGGTGTCAACTTTACAATTACATTTCATTTTCTGAAGCCCAAGAAGTGCTTGGAAAAACAGTCTGGCTTTTCACTCACAGAACAAACCAAATGCAGCAGCATTAGTCGGCATTCCTTTTTCAATCTGTACATAATTCTGCTATATTTTAGACAGTGCTATCAGAGCATATGATGCTGAGGAACGGTCTTACAGAGAACAGCCGTGTTGTGTTTGTGTCAGTTCATGTCTTTGGCTGGTTGTGAATCATGGAATATCTTGGCAGAAGACTTTAATGAACCTACAGCCTCTCACTTAAGCATTCATCTTATTAATCATCCCAACCTATTTCTTCTCTGCTTTTAAAGTGTATTTTAAAGGGAGTGCTTAACCGTGATGAATTACAAGAGTTTATTTAATTCTATGAATGTGTGTATTGATTTCTGTAAAGGCTTTTTGTTTGGGGATCTTCTATAAATGCAACTGTCTGCTTTCTGTGCCATAGCCCAGTGTCAAGATCCTGGGGCTGCATCTATTATTAAAGAAAAAAGAGCAAGGGGCTGTTCTTGAGCACCGAGGCCGTATCCGTATTACACAGCCTTTGGCTTCGGGTCTCCTCCGAGCCTGCAGCCAGGTCTCCTCAGGCTCCTGCAGCACAATGGTGATTTTTATGTGCTCTTCTGCAGGTGGAGCAGGGGTGATTCCGAGCAGTGTCTGAAATGTGAGGGGTATATTGCACCCACAAAACAGCTGCTTTTATGACCTGAGGGTGCTTAACATGCTATGCCTAAAAGGTGGTGGAAGAGCAAGCAGGGATATTCGCAGGGGCACTACTGCGTGTTGAAGTTGGAGGGGACTGTGGAGGGAAGGGAGAGCCAGACCTGCTGTTGTCCTGTTCATACTGTGCGTCAGGAGGGACCAGCTCTTTGAAGCGTAAGTGGTTAAGTCATTTCACGACTGAAATAGGCAGGAATTTAGGAGCCTGCCCAGCAGCCCTGCGAAGGGGTGTTCCCTCTGTGGCGGCACTTGGGCAGTTCGCAGCAGCGGGTGCTGGTAGTGGATAGTCCCCCCTGCCGTGCAGAAGTGTTCAGCTCTTCCCACTGTGACTCATCAGAATTGATTGCAGCTTGAAAATAAATGTGAGCTTCTTAACAGTGCTGCATTTTGTGTATTAGTTTTATCTGATATGCTAAACAGTTGCAATCAGCCTGTCTAGGCTGTTGTAGGCACTAAAATGGGCATATCCCACTTTCCTGTCGACATGTTCCCACCACGGTCCTTTCTCAGAATGGTGTTCCCCCAGCTCTGCAGAATGCCAAAGTAGTGGTGGTGGCACCGGTGGAAATGAACTCTATGAAAATATAAGTTGCTGGACAAATCAGATTATTTGGATACTCCCGAGACTTGTGTTTACTGATGATGACTCTCAGAAACAAGATGGGAACATGTGGCTGAGATTGAGAGGAGAAGGTAGTGAGAAAGGGAACTTTCCTTTTGAAAACAATCAGGAGACAGAAAGACTCAAGCCAAAACACTACAAAATGAAATTGTACTCCTCCCATCTATCCCCCTCCTGTCTTCCAAATCACTCAAAAACCTATCTGGTACAAACACGAATAGACCAGGAATTACTCCTTAGGGATCCTGTTTGAAAGAAGAGACAAGTTTTCCATGCGGTCACCTAGAAGACCATTGAGACAAATGTTAAAGTTCAAGGTGAAATAAGCCCAGACTAGAGTGATGCAGGACTCTATAGGCCTCTGCACAAAATCTGTTCAACATTTTCTGAAGGAACATGTGATAAGCAGGTGGAGAAAAGCCACAATGAATTAACTGCATCTCAACGTCTATATGTGAGACTGGTCTCTCTTGTGGTGAATTTTGTCCCTTTAATGAGCAAAAAAGTAAGAAATTCCTTTAAGAAAACAATTAATTGTGAAAAATTAAAAGCTGTGTTGGTATTGTTATCAAAAAAGGTCTGTAGATAATAATATGAAACATGCATCTAAATGTTCCATGTTGTTTTATTATACCATATTATACAATAATGTGGCGTATCTTCTTCAGAGAGGTTTTAATGTTTATAGCATTAGAGAGTCTCCACACAGTTGTCTCTAAAGTTGTTAAACCAAGTTTATGTCAGAAAATTTGCAATATTTCCCATTGGGGTTGAATATTTCTGTATCACTTTGTGTCCAGTGCAATGCATGATCTGCACACCTGAAAGAGGTTTCCATTGCTTCATGTCTCAAAGGAAGGAATCAACAAAAAATATTCTGCTGCAGACACTACTCTTCCCTATGGAAAAGGGAGACTTTAGTTCAGCATTGACAATAATAATAGAAATTCTCTTCCTTATTGTGTGGGTTCCAGTTGAAATAAATTAATGTGTTGATTGACTCCTGCAGTCATATATTTTCTAGTTTGAATTATATTGCAGCAGATACCTAGGACAGAATTGGCAGTGGTGACTGATTTTAAGACCCTCTTTATACTTATTGGGATACGATGGGAAAAAAGATTGAAGAAAGCCAAAGAAATCGCCCTTGTACAAGCAGATGATTCTTTTTTTAGTTTTGCTATCATATTAATTCCAGAAACATTAATGGGAAGATAAAATTTCACCTACCTAGATGTGTAATTTAGAGCACTGATCCACTTTCCCTTTATAAGTAATGTAAGGTGAATCAGTCCATTGTGAGATAAGTGTCTAGAATTGTCACAGCCTTTTTTATTTAATATTCATGCTTAATGAAATATGTTTTATTTACAGGTTTTATCTGGGGTGAAATTAAACAGATGTGGGATGGTGGACTACAGGACTACATTCATGATTGGTGGAACCTCATGGATTTTGTCATGAACTCCTTGTACTTGGCAACAATCTCTTTGAAAATTGTTGCATTTTCAAAGGTAAACTCTTTTTAAAAAACTAAGCAAAATATTTAAGATAAATGAAATCAGGCTTCTTCAAACTCTCTTCTTTATTTGGAGGTTCTCAGTCTTAGCAATGCAAGAGATGTGTGATGTGCTCATTGAATCTTCTACAGCTGTGACAAGAAGCTAGACCAAGATAAGAGCAAATGAAATATTGTGATATACACTTTTTTCTTCTTGGACCTGGCAATCTTTTGTTATTTGATCCTGAACAGTCATACTGTCATTTTCTTTGGAAAGGAAAATCACTGGTAATATTTAATAATGTTTTGTGTTAGTCTTTGCCTATTTTTCAGTAAGAAATTATTGCCCCTAAGAGAATTTTATGCACCATGCAAAACTGCCGGACAGGACTACAAGAAAAATTTTTACTGAAAAGTAGGGGGCAGGGTGGGGGAGTTAAGGAGTAACATTTTAATTTTGTTTTCAAAAGTAAAGCTGAAGGGGATAAAATGGTCACTTAAAGCTGGGTGTGTTCATTTTCTCATCCTTTTCATGGACTTTTTATTAATAGTTCTATATACCCACTGTTTGAAGTATCTTCTAGCAAAACAGCCGTTCTTTCCAAAGCCATGGAA
>JANVCT010000023.1:683921-699371 GCA_026770115.1 Aviceda subcristata
GGTGCAAGTTTTCACATACCAGGGTTGTAAAGTGTCATCAGAATTCACAGTAATATACTGTATAATATTATTCAAAGAAAGACATTATAGAAAACATGCTGAGGAGTTCTCACCTCTCTTTTCTCAATAAACACTGACATTTTTTTCTTCTTAATTTTCTTCTTGCTTTTATCTCTTAGCTGATATCTCTGGTAAACTCAGTTCTGTTTTCTACTGCCTGTTACTTTGCCACCAATCTTGAATCAATCAGAATTGGACGGAAGGGCAATAGTGGATGAGGCATTATAGCATCTCTCTTGAAGCTACAATGTCAAATGCAGTAAGACTTGATTTTACAACATGATCATTAGGGAGAGGATATTCTAATGAAGAGAGTACTGACCTATGACTCCAGCAGGTCTGAATTTAATTCCCTACTCTGTAGAGAACAAATATCACTGGTGGTTGAAATGATGGCTGCATGATTCTTAACTCTTCAATGGGCTACTGTTCTCCAGTTTTGCAGTTCTCATACCCAAATCCACAAGGCTATCAGATGCTATGGTTGCTTGTATATGAGTAAATAACACCACGCCAGGGATTGCCGTCAGGCACTGGGGCTGTCTCACCTGCACTACCAGTCGGTTAGAGCAACCCCGGTGTGGTGGGGTCCTGTGCCAACTAGCACTGTCCAAAACAACAAGTTTGAATCACAGAATTATAGAATAGTTTGGGTTGGAAGGGACCTATAAAGGTCATCTAGTCCCCTCACCCCCTGCAACGAGCAGGGACATCTTCAACCAGATCAGGTTGCTCAGAGCCCCGTCCAACCTGACCTGGAATGTTTCCAGGGATGGGGCATCGACCACCTCTCTGGGCAGCCTGTGCCAGGGTTTCACCACCCTCAGTGTAAAAAATTTCTGTCTTATATCTAGTCTGAATCCACCCTCTTTTAGTTTAAAAACTAAAAAAACTACTAAAAGTAATTTTAGTTATGGCCACACTGCTTTTGATGCAGCCCAGGATGCGGTTGGCTTTCGGGGCTGTGAGCACACATTGCCGGGTCATGTCCAGCTTTTAATCCACCATCCTTCAGATAAAAATGAAGGACAAGTATATGGGTACTTCCTATTTTTTGTTTTGCTAAAATAAAAAACTCTCCTGAAGACATGTTGCCTTCCAAAAAATGTTTAGTTTTATTGTGCTATCTGCAAATTAATTGGACAGCTTATAAAGAAACTGACATACTTGTTTATGCATAAAAACAGAGGAGTAATTTCTTCCCTTCTGCTTGTTTTCAGTATAGCGGGTTAGTTCCACGGGAGAGCTGGGACATGTGGCATCCAACCCTGGTGGCTGAGGCCCTGTTTGCAATCGCAAACATCTTTAGCTCCCTACGCTTGATCTCATTATTCACTGCAAATTCTCACCTGGGACCTCTGCAGATATCTCTAGGAAGAATGTTGCTCGACATTTTGAAGTTTCTCTTCATATATTGCCTTGTGCTGCTTGCTTTTGCAAATGGATTGAACCAGCTGTACTTCTACTATGAGACAAATGAACCTGGCAACTGCAAAGGAATACGATGTGAAAAGCAGAATAATGCATTTTCAACGTAAGTGGCTAATCTATTTCTATTGTCCTTTTCTGCCCCCAATATTTTAATCACTTAGATGTTTTTTACAGGGAAGAGGCTGTCTGTTTTCTGTTGGCATTACAGGGATGCCTTGACAGATACATCTAAAGTTACCCTAATTAAAAAAATAAATACTAACATTGCATGACTCTGTAATAATGTTCATCCCATACCACCGTGAAGTCTGTACAATTCGAGATATCTCAAAAGATAAAAAGATAAAGTAAAGAGGAGGGGGAGATTATATGAGATTAGAAAGTATGTGTTTAGAATTAAGGGAAGAAAGGTCACCAGATCAGAGCTTGCTTATCCAGGCAGCTGTCATTCTGCATTTCTTCCATGTCTGCTTGTGGGCATTAAATAAGTTTGGTGTTCTAAAACATGAAGATTCCTTGTAAATGTGATAAACTGAGGCAGGAAGAAACATTCGGTCCAGGCTTCTACTGACCCTGAGTCTACTACACACCATCAAATACTGTATTCCAATTTCTGTTTTAAAGTTTATTTATTTTTCTTTCCCTTAAAAATCAATTTTACTTCACTCTGTTCTGTAGTTCATCTATAGCACCAAACCACTACCAAATTAATACTGATTCTCGATCTCATCTTTCAATCTCCAGTCTGAATCAAACTCCTGCTATAAATACCCGTTCCCTATGAACCTTCTATGAATCATATCTAGGCTGTTTTTAAAAGATATTTATTCCCAATGGCTTCCTTCTCCAAGTAAATAATTTTATAATAATAGCACCTTTTATATCATCTTAATCAAGTAACTTTGCTCAGGCACAGCCTATTTATCTTGCATATTAATAACATCTTATGCAGGTCTAAACTTTGTGTGATCTAAACAGAAAAGCACAGGGAAATTTTTCAGAGCTGAACGTTGAGAGAGGCAATATTATTCATCTGGGAAATCGCTGGGACTACTGGCGCTGGTGCCAGAAGATGGCGTCAAGGCAAACTGCAATGCCTTGTGAGCCTTTCCTGCAGCTGTGAGCGGGGCGGGTAGTGGTTGTCCCGTTTGTGCTCGGACAAGTCTAAGCCGTACAGGAGGCTCCCGGGCGGTGCGTCACCGCTCGCGGACACCCTATCCCGGGGGCAGAGGCTCGGGGCCTGGAGTTTCTGCCCTCCCGGCCCTCTCTGCAGGACACCACCGGACCGGGCCGCCTGACCCTTGCGCGGCATGGTGGGGAAGGGGCTGGCGGGTTTAGTTTTGCCCAGTTCTGGACCGCTGGCCCAGGGGGGTAGATGTCCCTCCCCTGTCGGCAGCCTCCCTGCTGCGGCGGCCGCGGGGAGGGGGCTGGTGGCCCACACCGCCCGACTGGGAAACTGGGCTCCGGCGCGGGGGAGAAGGGGCAGGAGAGGCAGTGGGGAGGAGCCACTCCAGTTCACCTCAAGATACGGGACCGGGCGTGTGCAGAATTTGGCTCCAAACTTCTGGGCCCATGCTTATGACACTAAACGGCAGCTGAACATTGTACAAAGGGCAAACTATGTCAGGCTATCTAGTCACAGAGGATTTTTTTGAAGTCGGTTATTGTTATTTAGCTTCCTAGCTGTTGTCCCAAACGTTTCTAAGGGAATATCTTATAATTTAGTTATAAAAGCACAGGTTTCATTTGAGAGTGGCATGTTTGCCTTTTTAATGGGAGGCAATGGGTCAAAATACTTAAAAAGAAAGGTGTCCAAAACAAGTTCTCTAAAACTATATTTATCCCTCAGAAGTTAGAACAAAATCAGCCTTTTACTCATAGGCTTACTTATAGATTCAGTATTGTATATCTAGAGGCTCAGATTTGAAACATTAAGCCATTGTTTCCCTAGAAAGATACTGCATATATGTTGCTTATATTGTGATAAGTATCATTTGTCTCAATCAAGTCAAGGACTTTTGTGTGTTTGGGGAAAAACTGAACAATCTGAAAAGTGCATGTGTTGTTATTATACGGCTATTCCTTTCTGGGTTTGTTTTTCAGATTATTTGAAACACTGCAGTCATTATTCTGGTCTATATTTGGACTCATCAATCTCTATGTGACCAATGTGAAAGCAAGGCATGAATTTACTGAATTTGTTGGGGCCACCATGTTTGGTACCTATAACGTAATCTCTCTGGTTGTTCTACTCAACATGCTAATAGCCATGATGAATAATTCTTACCAACTTATTGCTGTAAGTTGTTCCTTATTCTTAGATCACTTATAATATATACCTTCTCTCTGTTCCTACATCCCATTTTTCTGGCAGTAAATCTTTCTTACAGACAGGATAGTGGGGCAAATTCTCTGATTCATTGCAATCCTTTTGCACTGTTCTGGAGGCACACAGAAACCAGACCGCGGCTGGACTGGGCAGAAGGGAATTTCCCCACAGCTCTGGATGGGGAACGGGTGGCCCTGCTGCAGAAGCCAGCTCATGGGTTGAGAAGGGTCCTGGAGCTGCTGGCGCGAGGGGGCTCCAGCCCAGCCCCGGCTGGCTGTGCAGCACCTCTCCTGGGAAGGAGACTCTGCCAAAGGGTGTTCTGTCTCTGCTTTGGGTTTAGTACGTTGTATTTATTAACCTTCAAAAGGCTCTTACTTTTGGACTTTTGTAGAGCGTGAATATACAGTTAAAAGAAATTGGATGCCCACGTTTCATGGGCAGTTTTGGACCTATTAGCAATTCAAACAAAAGGTCATGAATTCTCATTCGGCAGTGTCCAGTCTTCTCCTCCTTTAATGAAAAATGTCTTTATCCTTATTAGAGTTATTGCCTTATTTTTATTTCTCAGCTGTCTATTAAGGAGACTAATGAAAATAAACACTGATTCATCATATGATAATTAAAATATGATCATGCAGAAAGCAAACAAATAAAAGAAACCTTCACAGTCTTAAAGTTTTAAAATGTGCCTTTTTTCTAATCCGGAAAGTACAAGTTTTTCCACAAGAGAAATACTGACTACATGTGTTCATATAATGCTAGTTGGCAAAGTCTGGTACACGATAGCATTCTTCAAAACTCAGGCTGCAGGTAGAATACTTTTCCTACTACAACTTCTAAGTTACTGTTTTGATTACTGTATATCTGGCAAAATATTAAAAACTAGGGCTAGACCTGTAGTTTAAGTTCTTGGCTACTATCTTTGTTGTCCAAATCTAATATTAGTGATTTAAACTTCTTGTTCAGCTGCTAGGATTTAGCAATCTTTCCATAGACTTTAGTTTTGATTTATTTTTCAAAATTTTCAAAATTATACAATATTATATAGAATCCAAAAGAAATAAAATTTCCAATAAAAATAAATTAAAAAAAAACCCACAACCTATTCCAAATATATAATTCTGAAGTAGGAGGAAAAATGATACTCAACTCAACAGTTTTAAGTACCCTTGTGATTTGTCGGATAACCTATTTGTGAATTTCTGGGGCTGGCAATTGCTAAGAGGGTGCATGAGACTTACAGACTTGTTGAAGCTGCTACACAGCAGAGTAATTAGGGTGATCTATGTGGAATAATGATGAGCTGCTATTATAACAAAACATCTCTTCCAGAAACGTAGTGTTTTTCTGCTTGTAATTATCCTTTGTTGTTTGAGACTTCCAATCATTTAAAAGCCTGTATCAAGGAAAGAAATGTTGAAGGTGGTATATACTGTACATATCTAACACCTCTTTACTGAAGTAAAAGCAGCTTAGCTTTGCTTTGTGTTAAAGACCTTCTGTCTAAAGAAGGTGCCAGTATTTTAACAAGAAAATTCATTAGTATTTCAGGGTTGTTCTAGTTTTAGGTTTGCAGATTCTTGTAGAGTTCGTTTCACCTCCTTAATTACAGCAACATCTGTGCTGGTGTTGTGTTTCTTGTGTGCAGGATCATGCAGACATTGAGTGGAAGTTTGCTCGAACAAAGCTCTGGATGAGTTACTTTGAAGAAGGAGGAACTCTGCCTACTCCTTTTAATGTCATACCAAGCCCAAAGTCTCTGTGGTATCTGGTCAAATGGTTATGGAGACACCTTTGCAAGAAAAAAATTAGGAGAAAGCCTGAAAGTTTTGGAACAATAGGGGTAAGTTCTGTGTTTTACTTTGGCTGTAGCCCTCCTCTTTGCTATATAGATGAGTCTTTCTCAGCCTTACAGAGCATCCAAACTGCCAAATAATGTGCATATGAGTAGAGAATAATTCTAACAGAGAATGTTTATTTTTTACATTCATGTCAATGCATTTGACTGAAGAGAAAGCATCATCGTATTCCTGTGCAATGACAATATGAACTGTGACTATGCCTCATCTACAGATAATGCAAGAAAGATTAAACGCAATACAAATATGAGAGATCCAATGTGTATACTTGTCTGCCAATCCCAGAGATGTGGCTGATGATCTCTAGCTCAAGTGTCACAGTTCAAGTATCATTGACATATCATGAACCACAGACTTGTATATGAAGTATTCGTCATGGGATATTCTCTCTCTCTCTCCATGTAATTAAATGGGTTTACCATAAAAGCATTCTTACCAAAAGCTGTTCCGTTAAAGAAAACATTTTGAAAGGTAACAGCATTTACTTGGAATTGCTTACTTGAATTTACAGGTAGAGTTATTTCAGAATCATATTGGTACCCTATTCTAATAATGATGAATAGCAGTGAAATTGCTATAAAAAAAGAGAGGAAAAGACACACAAGGGGAGCAAGAGTAGTCCTGCAGCTGGATTCAGCAGATGCCTGTGTAATATCTCAGCCACAGACATTCTCTGGTAGCTGCAGTGGGTAAAGCAGATTTGAATTTGTCCCTCCTAGCTTTATCCAGTTGAGATACTGCAGTCAGCAGCACAGTTTTTCGATATTGTCAGAGGAAATATCCAGGCAACAACCTAACCCACCAACAACTAAATCTTTCTAGTTACGTTTTCTGCATTTCCCATAGCGAGTGAACCAGAACCTCAGTAACTAGACTGCTTTTAGCCAATTCCAACATAGAGAAAACCTTTGTGGGTAAAATGTGGATAACGGCACTTTCCCTATACGATAAGGATTTGGCAAATATAAATGTTTTTAAGTCTGTTAGGAACTCCAGTAGCAAAGCATTAAGTGAGAGTATTGTGTGTGGGTAAGGGGAAGAAGAAAGGGTTACAGTCCTCATGCTGTTAACCCTGGTAGCAAAACTTCCATTCATTTCAAAGAAGCCAGGGGTTACGATGCAGTTCTTTGCTGGACCATTACTCTATTGTCCTTTTCTTTGTATTTCTTCCCAGTTTCTTGAGAAGTAAGTAATAAGGATAGGCTTTTCCTACATATTCTCGCTGTCGTATCCTGACATTCAGTTTAATCACCAGATATACTTGGAGGAACAAGTTCACAGGCGTGAACAGTTATATGATAAAGAGAAAGAGTGACATATAAAACTAATTCACAATTCCTAAGCTGATGAATGGATTTTGTCCTCTTTGTGGAAGGCTTCTAATCAGGCTTAACCAGTTGACATTGTGAAAGCAAAATATGCTTCACTTAGCTGTCATACTTGTGGATAGGAAAGAAAGGAGGATGACATTGAAACAAACCAATAATAGACTGCAAGAAAGAAACACTGAAAAAAAAGCATTAAAATTAGTATTAGAAAAGCAGTAAAGAGAGACAGTGATTCAGCTAGAAATAAAAATAAAAGACATGAACTAGCATGAATGGTGAAGAATTACAAGAATAAAACATCACTTTGTAACCTGGCAAGGGAAAGAAGTAAATGCAGATACCAACAGGAGGAAAAACTGAGATTTTTGTTAGAAAGAGAATATCAAGGAAGTGGTGTACTTGCATGTGTGGGAGAGTGGGCAATGCTTCTAGGCATTTGTTAAACATTTGGTAGAGATGATTAGCTAGTGTAAACTGATTGAGTGATATTAAAATTAGTGGAGTGATGCCAGCGTACAGCAGCTGAGGATCTAGGGTTGGTTAACACAATATGCCTGTTTGACTGAGAGAGATCCAGAATACCCTTATACATCCCAGCAAAACCTTCAGGGCAGTATTTTCTGTCAGACTTCCTATCCACAATAGGGGATATTTTTTCCCTCTCAAATGGCAGCTCTGGGAGTAAACTCATTCCTGGCTCTGTGGAATAATAAAGTAAGAAACAGGGTGCTCTCAGCCCCCTGCTGAATGGCATGGTGAGGAAGGGGGTTCAGAAAGATCACCCTCTGCTTCCTGCAGCTACTTCCTGCTGGGGTACATAAATACACCTTCTAGAAATTAGCAGCTTGGGCTTTGGAAAACTGGTGCAGGAAGGGGTCAAAGGGCAGGGAGTCTATACACAGGGCTGGTTGGGAATTTTTCCAAACAGAATTTTCTTTTTTTTTTTAATGAAAAAAATACAAAATCATTAAACCCCAAACTTCTTCATTAATAAATACCAGTTTCAAAGAAGCTTTTGTTGGGAAAAACTTTTCAGCTTCAGGATGAAATTTCTGTTTGGAGCGAGAAGGAGCAGGTGCCAAGTAAAGCAAATAGCTTGAGCTAAGGGAGACCCAGGTTCATTTCTATTCTCCAGTGGATATTTAATTAGTTACCCCAAGCAGAACAGCTCTGACAGGAGAGATTTCCATCTCAAAATCATTAATACCCTGGAGGGGAAACGTACTCTCTTGGGAGAACAGAAGAGAAGGAGCTGAACCTGGCTTCCTTATGATTTGAATGTGACCACTAATGACTGAACTGTTTGGGAGCAGAGGACATAGGTGAGGGAGAAATGTAGGGCATTTTTGCTTAATTTCTGTTGAGTAAATTAAAAAAAAAAAAAAAAAGATGAAAGTGGAAATCCCAAAGTCTCTGAGACAATAGGACCATATCCATCGCTAGTTTCCACTACAGAAGAAGTACTTAGCTGCAAGTACAGCTGAAACCCCTCTGGAGCAGGGGGCTCATGGCAACAGGACTCCCAGCTGCCTGGAAGAAGTGAACGGCTGTGTCGGACCAGGGCAGTCATGTCATCCCACACATCTGGGCATCTCATAAAACTACAGAGTTCTTCAGCTAGCTCCTCAGCTCTAACAGAAGACCCATTAGGGCTATCTGAATTTGGAATATTTTGCAATTTCTAGGCCCAGTTATGCACCCAAGCTCTAAAAAAGGGCTAAGATGTGGTTATGCACTGTGTGCTCTGATTTCCACATTGAGAAAATCTGTCCATACCCATCAGAGAGTGAGAGCCACTATTCACTGCAGTGGTCAGGTCTACACACAGTTTGGGTAGATGTAAACCAAATGCTTTTAACTGGATTTTCCCCAAGAGGTTAAGTCATTGGAGAATGAGTGGGCATACCATGGTGATCTC
The DNA here is from genome assembly GCA_026770115.1 of Aviceda subcristata. Classification (NCBI taxonomy): domain Eukaryota; kingdom Metazoa; phylum Chordata; class Aves; order Accipitriformes; family Accipitridae; genus Aviceda; species Aviceda subcristata. The sequence goes on from JANVCT010000023.1 coordinate 692,847, forward strand.
ATGGTTTGTCCTGGGACAATTCACTGCTTTCTGGTTTTGAAAAACTTACTGCCATCACTCACATGTCAGCCTTGGGTTCCCAGAACTTTTTCGGTTGTCCCAACAAACTGCATCACATATTACATTTAGAACCTCTATACCGTTTCAACCAAAGGGAAATGAAGAATTTTCTCTGGCTTTTGTTTGGGGATCTCAGATGATGGCTCTCTGACTCCAGCTCACTAGAATCTCCTCTGTAATAACTTTGGCCTCAGAGCTACAAGATACTTCTTTTCATTGAGTCCTGCATTATGAACTCTGATTCCTTCCCTATGACCAGTACTGGGAAAAGAACCCCACTATAGACTGTTTCACGCTCATTTTCTTACATTGGCTATATGGATGTATGGATGCCATGTTCTCTATGAGGCAGAACTCAGATTTCAAAACATTTTGTTCTGCAGCCTCTAAATGCTAACTTTGCTATTAGGAAGCCCTAATTGGCAGTGACGTACTATGGTGTTTCCCAGTAGAAGAATCAGTAGTGTGCATCCAAAGGCTGAGTCAGTGCTAGAGGATACAAAACAGATGATAGACATAATGGAGCTGGCTTGTTAAAGCCAGCATTTTTCAAGGATCAGGCATGGTACCTGCATAAGAAACCTTAGTACCAAAAAGCCAGGATTCATGAGCTAGGAATGAATCAAGGATGTATTAAATGTGTCACCAACAAACCACTGTAAAATATATATATACATGTACACTTGAAAGTTCATTATATGCAGGGAGAACTCACAAAGAAAGGGTTCAGAGTCAGTAGAGTTTACAGCAGACATGCTAGTGAAAGGATTTATATGAAGCTTTTCTTATGGGTACAGAATTAAACCTATGCATTTATTTCACATTTCACTGTAAAATAAAGCAGAGCAGACAGCAACTGCAGAAAGTATTCTGCGAGACAAGAATCTGCATTTGTTTTATTTATAGGAGTTATTACCTTTACCTGAACTGAAGTGCTTTTCAATTACACCTTAAAGTGTTTTTCCCTTTACCTGTGAGTCAGATCTGTTGTTGAGAGCTTTCTTAGCCACGGACTCCTTTAGCGCTTTCTCAGCAGCAATGGAACATCTCCATCGTGTGGTCAACTGCGAAAAATCAGATTTTTTTTTTCTAAAAACCGGCTAAAGACGGGTGCTGGGAGGGTCTCAGCCTTCCCAAGGCTGCCTTGCCTCGGCGGTGGGCAGGCTTGCCCATCCCTCCACCCTTAAACACAAGGAATTTCCATCTTCTTTTTGGATCAGGCATAGATACAGAAACATGATCGGGAAAAACACTGAAGACGAGATGGTTATGTATAAAGCCCTACCCCACAGTGGCGGTTCAGAGTGATTAGGAAATAATGCTTTTCGCCTTTCTATTTATTTTTTGCCAAGCCCAACCACACAGCTACTGCCACCCTCAAATGAATTACAAACAAGATATCAACCCTAAAGTGTAAACTGATTCAAGCACAGGGAAATTGTTAATCATAAATTGCAAATTAGTTTCGAATAAAAGATGACAAAAATACCTTACTGTGCCTGCCTCATTATGCAACTGAGCTCAATTTTAACAAGTCCCTTGGATGTCCTTTTATGCTGTTCTAAGATGCTATTAAGTGTTCTGTTTTGTAGAAATACAATCAGTGCTCAGACACCTTCTTTTCTCGCCAGCAGCAGATATAAAAACTGAAGTTAAAATTGTAAGTCTTTCACCAGTCAGGGATAATTAAGGTAGAGAATACGGAGATGTGACTCAGTATGCTATTGAGGACAACAGGAATTCAAGGACTAAGTAATTCAGACCTTTTTTTCCCCCATCTTCTTGTGGACAGCCCTTAGATACAGCAGTATAATCTAATGCAACGCTTGCTTGAAGCCCGTACCATGCTTTCATCCTACCACACTTCTTTTTGCTGTTCCTCTTCAGACTTACTATCCCTCTTACGCTCCCTCATTATCAACACCAACTCTGCATTGCAAGCTAAGTTTCTTTCTTCCATACCCCTCTGTGTGACCAAGTGTTATGGGTTTGTGTGGTGGGGTTTTTTGGTAATGGGGTAGGGGCCGCTGGGCCAGCTCCTGTGAGAATCTTCTAGAAGCTTCCCCAGCTCCAAGTCGGACCCATCTCTGGCCCAGGCCGAGCCATCAGCGATGGTGGTAGCGCCTCTGGGAGAGCAGAGTTAAGAGGGGAAACCTGCAGCAGCGAGGGGAGGGGGGTGTGAGAGGAGCCCCTCTGTGGATACCGAGGTCAGGGGAGGAGGGGCTGCCCCTGCGGCCTGTGGTGAGATGGCAGGCTGTCCTGCCCAGCCCGTGGAGGGGAGCGGGTCTTAAAGAATTTTCAAACGTGGGTTTCTCTGGGTTTGCTTTATTAACAACTCAGAGTTGGGCCACCACCGCAGTGAATGGCAACCTTCCAGAAATTTCCCAATCTTATATACCTTTTTACCACCCATTGTCCCAGACCAAAGTCTTTGTAATTTTCCAGTTGATCTCTGTTCCTATGTCGTTATCATTCGTCATCTTATCTCATCAATTCTCATGTCCCAGTTCTTCTGAAGTCAGTGGTCATAGGCAGAAGGTTTTCAGTCACCACAATCACTTAGCTTCTTACACATCAAAGATCACCTTTGAATTTCTGAAAATCACCCAGGCTATTCTATTAATTTACCTTGTTCTAAAGTTAATCGCTTACTCCCATGTCTTAGGTCTAAGATGTATAATCCTTCCTCTGTTGATTCAGCTTCACTGGGTTTCAAGCCAGCCATGGAGGGGGAGACACATAGGACATATAAGCAGCTTATGCATATTGTTTTATAAGCACCTGCATTCTATTAATCATATCTAAACCAATTTCTAATCATTAGTTATATGTCTAATATGAATAGTCTTAGAAACAATCAGGCTTAAGGCCTAGTTCCTCTTACAGCAGGGGAGCGGAGCCCCCCGAAGATGGCCGTGACTCCAAGGGGAAGCTGAGCAGCTGCCTGGTGCTTTGTTACCAGCTGGGCTTAAACCACGACACCAAGTGCTTTCAACAGGGAACTAAGCAGGAATTTTTCTCTTTAATATGGTTTTATAGTGCAGATTTTGGTTAGCTCTGTCTTAAAAGAGACGTTAGGAGCCATATCAAGTGTCTTGCTACCACCATGCTTATGTCAAGCTTTTCTCTGTTCAGTAAAATACACTTCGGTCTTTGCAAGCGAGTGACATGATCACGTCGGTCCCCTTCTCTCTCAGATCAGTGACTTTGGGGCTCTGCAAGCAGAGACCTGGCTGCTCACGACATCCATGCCAATGCTGTAATAGCAGCACATTGATGAAAACGTAGAAAATCCATTTTGCCATCCCAGTAACGCCATTCTTCCTTCTGTAAAGCTAATGACAGGCTTTGCTCCAATACTGCCGTTTTTCAACAGATTTTGAACCATGTCTCTCAGCTTGCTAGATACCACATATTGCACAGACCTGCTGTTTTTCTATGCTGTAAGTATTTTACTACCAAAGAGGGATTAATGTTTTTTTTTTGTTCTGTTCTTTTCTTTTCTTTTCCTTTTCTTTTTTTCAGAGGCGTGCAGCTGACAATCTGAGAAGACATCATCAATACCAGGTACAGACCCATGTTTATTTTTGGGCAATTATTTTTCTATGCCTCCAAAAGGTCTTCATGAGGGGAAAAGAAAGAAGTATTTAATGAGAAAGCAGAAAAAAAAAAGAAAAACCACAAAATGCATGCTTATTTCATCCTCAGCAAATAAGCATAGTATTTTTGGTGTTCAAACAACAGCAATTGAGAAGTAGGGTTGTCTACTTTTGGGGTGCAAAATTATATTTCCTAGAGCAATAATATCCTACCCAGTATTTTGCCCACTGTAACATGGACTGCCTTTAAAAAAGCAAACAAATAGTCCCACCTGCCTGCTGAGATTCATCAGGTTCATATATGCAGCTCACTGACATGTTCCATCAGAACCTGCTCTCCATCTGTCTGGCTCTGGTCCCCCATAGACAACTTCCTGTCCCTTAATAACCCCTCTGTCTAGATCCCCTGTAAGCTCTGTTCTTCTCCATCCTTCCTGCTTCAGCCTCTGATTTTTTGAGATTATTGTAGCACAAGGAATAATTTTCAGGTTTATTTTCAATTTTTTTTGTTAAAAGGGCTGCAAGTTAAACAAGATGTGGGCTGTACACTCACAGGTTTGGTAATTAGCTGCTTCCAAATGGGAAATGACTAGGTAAACTAGGGCTTTTCCAACCTGAAAAAGAGACAGCTGTGGGAAGTACGACAGGGATCTATAAAATCATGGGGAAGGTGAACACAGAGCAGCTGTTTACCATCTGCCCACAAACTGAACACCAGACACGTACCACATCGCATTAATAAGGCTGTAGGCAGCACTTTGAGGGAAGTGATTATTCTTCTCCAGCCCACACTTTCAAGACTGTATCTGGAGCACTGTGTCCTGTTTTGGGCCCCCCACTACAAGACAGATGTTAACAAACTGGAAGGAATCCAACAAAGGGCCACCAAGATGGTTAGAGGGCTGACATAAAAGGAGAAGCTCGGATTTCAGCCTGGAGTAGGTTAAGGCGAGTCTAATTGCTGTCTTCACTAACATAGTGGGTGGTTAGAGAGAAGAAGGAGCCAGATTTTTCTTGGAAGTGCACAGCAAAAGAACAGGAGTCAATGGACACAAGTTGCAGGAAGGGAAATTCTGTAAGGAAAATCATTACAGTGAGGGCAGTAAAGAATTGGAAAGAATTGCTCAGGGAGGCTGCAGCATCTTCACCCTTGGAGATGTTCAGCACTTGACTGGACATGGCCCTGAGCTGGATCAGACAGCCTCCAGGCATCTCTCCCAACCTAAATAAATTTAGGATCCTTAGAAGTAGAAGGCAACAATGGAAACTATCAGAGAGCAGGTTAAAAATAAACAAAATCCCAAACGGAATCTTATTCCAGCTATATTGTGGAATCCATTGGCAGAGGATTTGTGGATGGTGAAAGTTTACATGAGTTCAAAACACATAGGAAAACCTGTCACAGCCCATTAAACCTAGAGCTATCATTTCTGATTCGGAAAGTCCCTGAGTCTTACTTTGCAGGAGGCTTGGGAGAGTATAGCTGGAAATAACATTATGCAACCGAACTAGACTTGCAGTACTCATGAGGCATCAGCAACTGCTCACTGTCAGACTGCATGTTACTGGCATGAGACATGCCTTTGATCAAATCCAATACAGCCCTTCTCAGGATAATTAGTATCAGCACTTTCCACTGAAAAGCAGAACAAATTTTCAACCACATCTAAGGTTTGTACATTTTTTGTCGTGTTCCTAAGCACAAAGAAATCCAAACAGGCCCAGTGAGTATAGGTTTAGTAAGTAATACCAAGAAAGCTAATGCAGTATTTTATATTTTTAGGAAGTTATGAGAAATCTGGTTAAGAGATACGTTGCAGCAATGATAAGAGATGCCAAAACTGAGGAAGGACTGACAGAAGAAAATTTTAAGGTATGTGTTTATTTACATGTTTATAGGTGTTTTATTAAGATATTATAAGACTGTGAAGCATATTTCTTACACTACTCAGTTGTTCAGGTAGCATATAACTTGCTTCCTAGAGTAATGTCTGGGTCCTGATGAACCACACACAGATAGTACTGTACATGGACTCCAGCAAGTCTCCTTCTTTCTTTAGCTGGAGCAATAAACAGTTTTATCAGCTAGTTTGAATTGTGCCCATGTAAGGGGACACCAAAGTGGGACTAAGTGCATGTAACAATATATTTGCTAAAGCAAGATGCAAACCGTTTCAGCACCTTAGGAAATAGAATTTTTCTGCTATAGAGTGCTGTTGTGCATTTATTTGTAATGGAACACCTTTTATATGACTTAAAAGATGGAAAACTTAAATAAGTAGTCAAACATTAAAATCCTTTGACACTGATGAAGTGAACAGGGCCATATATATCACAACACTTACATCCATCACTGTGTATTTCTAGCATCAAACATTTTTGTTACTATTGGCACCTCAAACTCCAAACGTTCAAAATGACATTCATCTGCCTCAGCTTACAAAGATATAGCCAGAGCCTGAGATAATTGCTTTGCTATTGCTTCATTCAGATCATCTTGAGTGCCATCACGTGGCACATACAGGTCCACCAGGGGATCAGGCCCAGTCAGCGTGGGTTTATGAAAGGCAGGTCCTGCTTGACCAACCTGGTCTGCTTCTGTGACCAGGTGACCTGTCTAGTGGATGAGGGAAAGGCTGTGGATGTTGTTCACCTGGACTTTAGTAAAGCCTTTGACACCGTTTCCCACAGCATTCTCCTGGAGACACTGGCTGCTCATGGCTCGGACGGGTGTGCTCTTCACTGGGTAAAAAACTGGCTGAATGGACAAGCCCAAAGGGTTGTGGTGAATGGAGTTAAATCCAGTTGGTGGCCAGTCACAAGTGGTGTTCCCCAGGGCTCAGTACTGGGGCCAGTTCTGTTTAAT
>JANVCT010000023.1:706978-720675 GCA_026770115.1 Aviceda subcristata
TGCTCAACTTTTAAAAACCCAAGGCATTCACAATAAAATTATGCCATGAATATTTAAACAGGTAATAAAAGTCCATGGTTAGTGAGGAAGATAAAATAACCTTCTAGAAATCCATGTGTTTCAATTTAGCAGGTTAGTAAAAAGCCTTTTTTCTCCTGTAATAGAAAATCTTTACAGATTGCAATACTATATCCCAAAACTCTAGTCCCCGTTAAAAAAAAAAAACATAAATCCCCAAACCCCAAACAAAAATACACAGATTTTTCAGACTTCAGAGATTTGTGGGTTTTTTTAGTATAAATGGTACCCTCAGAATATCTGAAAGCATTGAGCTAACCCTTCATAAATTTAATAGACAGCATAGACTGCTCCTTAAATGTGACCAAGTGAGAATAGTAACTGCAGAATAACTCATTCTGGTTAATGACTAATGTTTTTAGTATACAAAATGCAATTTACAAGATGAGAGATGCATACATCACCATTTTCTGAAAGTGTCGATTATATCTTAAAATAAATACAGTAAGTATTCATACACATTCAGAGAAACTCATTAAGTCCTACACAAATGCTCATTTCTGCAATAATTTTCATTCCTTTTTCTTCCACTCATCTTCACTGTCTGATGATTTGTTTTTACAGAGAATGTGTTGCTTTCCCAATGATGATAGATATCTTACACATTTCCACTACATGTTTCTAAAAGTACACAGTAAGACCCAATAGTGCAGTATTTTACATTGCATCATCTGAAGTATAACCTGGGACCTTGTGTCCATAGGATTACAGGATAGTTTATTAGGGAATACTAGAAATATTTTTGTTTGGATTAATTACATGTGGTACTGAAAGATATCATTCAGCCATATCACAAACATGAGTACCCATATCCAGCTACAAAAGCATGGAAATAATCTTTCTCCATGACTAATTAACTGAATCCAGTTCTACCCCAAGAAAAAGAAGTAAATGGAAAAAAGATAATTGAGGGTTTTTTTTAAATTTTATTAAATTAGGCTTAGTGTTTATTAGTAACCTTAGTTCCCTTCACTTTAATTAAGTAAAATTAAAGGGTTTGGGTTTTTTCAGCATCTATTTTTAAAATGATACAGTTCGTCCTTGGTTTGCTTTGCAAGACACCCAGACTTTGTATTTAATAATTAATAAGAATTTCATTAACTGAGAGATTGTAAATCAGGAGACCATTAAGGGAGACCTCATCTGAGGACTGGTTCTACTGATTTTATTTTTACAGGACTGTAACTTCCCAAGATATAAACTCCCCATACCATTTCCCAAATTAATTTACAGTCCTTGAATTATGTGGCTTTGATCCGAAATCAGATCCACATGGAGGAAGTGTCAGGATTTCAGCCTCAGCAAAATATGCTCTGCTCATTTTAAGAGTCTACAATAATGATTTGCTTTCAGGAGAGAGGCCCATTGGGGTATGATTTATAGTCATTTAACAGTCATGTCTGTAGAATAATAATAATAGTACAAAAAATAGACACACACAATATACGTTGGAAAAAACAGAGAGAATAATCCATGTTTCAGTATTTAAGCAACAGACTTCTGTCTAAAACAGGCCAACCCAAAACATCAGTCCAAACATCCGACTTTGTAAAAGTCACACTCAAACACAAATCTGGCCCAAATATCCCCAGAGAAATGAATACTGACAAATTTTACTCATTAAGGACCATATACGGTGGGGAAAGAGTACTTAATTTGGGGAGCTACTTCTTTGTTTGTTTGTTTTCTATTTCTGCTGAACACAAATAACCTCTGAAATCTGAAATATTCCCACACGCTAGCACCCTGGAGCTGATGAAGAGAGAACCAGATGTATGATACTGAGCCAAGATTTATCCAGCGTGGTCAGGATAAGTGATGAAAGACCAAGTGAAAGCAATTATAAACCTGAAACTGCCTGTTAGTATTGCAAAATACAAAAATTTTTATAAGAAACTAGGAAAACCACAATTTTCCTGGGAAATCAATTTTCCACATAAAGACAGGATTAAAATCTCATTTGAAGTATTCTCATTAGTCAGCTTCTAAAATCTCACCTGGGATTTGCTTACTGATCTTCTGTGACACAGTCATTAGTATCAAAGGAAGCATAATACTGACCTATGTTATCTCCAGACTGTGCCAAATTGATTCTTCAATCTAGGAGCAGCATTTCAGGCTTTATTTTGGCTTATTTTCCTCTCTGGCCTGTTTCTTTCTCAATTTAAAAAACAGAGAAGGAATACAAGTGGAAGACAGACTTTTAGTTCACATCTCTATACTTAGAGAAGAGTAACTATCCCATTAAGCAGAGATAATGGTTCATCCCAGAGATGGGTACATTACAGAGCAAGATGGACTAACTCCTCTCTCTACATCTCTTTAAGATAATAGATGAGCTGGAAACTTTAGAAGTACGTTACAACAATATCACAATGTATTATTGCTGCATCTGCAGGCCAAGACTGCTGCCTATTGGAAATAATTTATACCTGCAGCTGCAGCAGTCTGATGCGAGGCTGAGCTGTATGGTGTGGGTAGGAGGGCTATACCTCAGTTCCCACGCCGTCTGGGTGGGAATATCCGTAAGGAGCAGAATTTATGAGGAAATCACAGCGTGCTAAGTCAAGTCCTCAGCACCTGCTCCAGGAATCACACAAAGTCATTCAGTGAATGGTTCTTTGAAATCAATTCAATCAGTAAATGACACAGATGAACAATATACGAACCTCTATGTTTACTTTGATCCTTTCTTTTCCAGGCTTCTCTCTGGTATTCCAAACTCCCTTCCCTTCTGTTGCTATCTGTATTTACTATTGACTCTCCATCTTTCTAAATTCAGTCCTTTATCTCTTGCTCTTCCACCATTCTTTTCCCTGTTCTCACATCTCCTAGTCTTTTGTAACTTTCTTTCCCTCCTCTGTCCTTGATGTTTACTGAGTCAAGTCATACAATCAAACAGTTTCTGAAGTAGTATATGCACTCCATATATCACAAAAAAAAGCAAGCAATCTGTCAACCTGATTAATCTATGCTTCATCTCACTTGTTGTGTGATTAAAAATAATTTTTTTTAATCATTTGTCTGTGTTAAGCATGAGGCGGAACACCAAAGAACACTTTTTGTGTTAGGGGGTGTCCTGGTTTTGGCTGGGATAGAGTTAATTTTCTTTCTGGTAGCCTGTATAGAGTTATGTTTTTGATTCAGTATGAGAAGAATATTGATAAAACTGGTGTTTTCAGTTGTTGCTAAGTAGTGTTTAGTCTAAGTCAAGGATTTTTCAGCTTCTCCTGCCCAGCCAGCAAGAAGGGCACAAGGAATTGGGAGGGGACACGGCCGCGACAGCTGACCCCAACTGGCCAAAGGGATATTCTATACCATGTGATGTCATGCCCAGTATATAAACTGGTGGGAGTTGACCTGGGTGGGGGGCGGATCGCTGCTCGGGAACTAACTGGTCATCAGTCAGCGAGTGGTGAGCAACTGCATTGTGCATCACTTGTTTTGCATATTCCAATCCTTTTATTATTATTATTGTCATTTTGTTATTATCATTATTGTTTTCTTCTTTTCTGTCCTATTAAACTGTTCTTTTCTCAACCCACGAGTTTTACTTTTTGTTCCCCGATTCTTTCCCCCATCCCACTGGGTGTGGGGATAGTGAGTGAGCGGCTGCGTGGTGCTTGGTTGTTGGCTGGGGTTAAACCACAACAGGGAGTCATCATACTACATGACCTTTTTTCAGCTGACTTTGGATCATGATGCAATAAGCAGACACTACAAATATTGAAGAGTTCTCTGAAAGCTTACACTGAGCATGAAGAAAACCATATCCAGCTGAAAATGCAGTTGGAATGTACCTCTAACACAGTTTGGCTAGGATATTTAGTCTAATACACCTACTTACACAATAAGGACATCTGGTTTTTAATGAGGGTAAGCAATGAAGAATTAGGATTATATTTCATCATTCTAATTTCCAGCTTGGGGCCTATTTTGTGTTTTACACATTCCTATCTGAGATTCATACTGATGCTTTCAGACATGATCATTTCAGTTAATGGAAGGAGGAAGTGAACATAAAGATGCCTAAAGCATTCTCACCGTTTGCAGGAAAATCTACTAACTGATCTTTGCTTCCTTTCTAACCTTTTAAAATACAAACCAATTTTAAAAAATGAATCGAAATAACCTACTCTTTTTTTTGTTGCTGTTGTTTCATACTTTGTTTATTGGCTATGAAACAAAGTTTTTGCTTTTCAGCTCTTTCCCAGAAATGTTCTACCCTTCCACTCCCTGGGAATATCTTGTATTCAAGTAGTGTATTTTCTGCCGTTAATCATGTTTTGTTTGCTAATCGTGACCTTGTGATCTTTGTATTTTTCCAGTAAATGACTTGGACATGTTTAGGATGTGCTTTTGATTTGGCATCAAGGCAGTGAACAAGCATATATTTTTAATATCCAAGCATGCTTCCTAATGCCTAGACCATCTCTTTTCACAGAGGTTCTTGAAACAATCACAGCAGAGGAGAAGCTAACGTTTCCTTTATTGCACTATGACCTTGTTAACTAAATATTGAAAATTAAATATTTCACTGCTATACTTGGAAGCAGACTTAAGCAGTTCTTTTAAAAAAAGGTAGATACTTTGTTATCTCTTTGTTTAGCAGCCAAGCTTCTTTCACAATTTTTGAGGATTAGAAAGAAAACCTCCGAGTATCAAGTGACTTCAGCTACTCTGGGAAAAACTGAAGGAGGCGTTTCCCGACTCCTAGGTGAGAAGAGGACTGGTCCTCTTTTCATAATATTGGTAGACCTATTTTAAAGCACACTCGGCTCAGAAGAACAGGTTCCAGATCTTGCTGTCTCTGAGGTGCACATCTACAAAAAGATAGCTCAAGGATCTTAGGGAGCCTGGAGGAAGCTTCCCACTCCTAGCTGAAATATATACTGTAGAAGAAGCCTGGATGTCCCAAATCCCAGCTAAGCACCCTGAGCTGCTTCTCCGTTTCTTCTTACCAAAAAAAGCTACAGCACACTGTCTGACGGGGCTTTACCACGCTGTCATCGGCACCAAGTAGCTCGGTCTGGCCCCGACTGCTGGCGTTTTCTCAGCACTAACCTCTTCTGGTACGAAAGGCTGAGCGTAGCGCAGACCTAGCTGGGAAACCGCTTGGCTTGCCAAGGGCTGGCGTCCCTCCGGCGGGACGGACCCGGACTGACCGCGGCCCAGGCTGCCGAGCGGTCGCCATCGGCGAGGAAAGGCAGCCCCGAGCGGCTGCTGCGGCCTGGCCGGCAGCACCTCCGCCGCCAGCTCCCGCCTTCGGGTGCTTCGGGAAGCGGCCCAGCCCCCCGGCTCAGCCCCGGGAAGGCAAATACACCAGGTGCTGAGCATCCACGCCGGTCCCATAGCGGGACACCTGAGGTGGCTTAAAAGCGCATGTCCCTTGTCCTTGTTTCTGCCGTGAACGAATTCAGGGGATTGAAGTCTAATATTCTGTGAAATACAAGGAGCTGGTGTTTGCAGCATTATACTACTGGTTTGGCCTTGCCTTTGAAAAAACAAATCTAGGAAGAGATTTTGGTAACTACCTATTGCTGCATTCATTCTTTAATTGTCCGTTAGTTTTTGATGGCTTAGTCTTGATGCTTATCAAGACTATTCTTGATACTTATTTTTATCACTTCAGTGTTGTAAAATCTCAAACTGATTTTTCAGACCTTTGTAGAGACTGTACAGACCCTGGGTAAGATTGGAGTTTCAGAACACCTAACAGTCTTGAATATGTTCACAATACAGGAATTTTTTTTTAATTAGATAGGATAAAAATATTATAAATTCAAAAAAATGTTTTATACATACCCAAAATGGCAGATCCAGGGGGGGGGAAATGAAACAAACCCCAAAACTGAAGCATTGGAGTACCTTTATAGGTCTGAGGCGAAAACACTTGTAAGTCTAAGACCTATTTCCAAACAGTTTTAGGACATAAACAGAATAAAATACTTGGAATAACTTAACCTGAAAAACATGTCTACTCTTTACTAAAAAAAAAAAAAAAAGTAAAAATTTTTAAATTCTACTCTTATTGACTCATGTTTGTTTCAGAGAACTCTTGTTATTTCAGAAAACTTTTGGCAAAAATTTTTTTTTTCTGCTTTTGAAAGGAGCTTACTCTTACCAAGAGTAAACAGTCCTTAATCTACAAACACCACTATGCTTAACTTTGCACATACAAGTATTCCCACTAAAATTGAAGCTGGATTGAATGTACACATGCAGCTTCCCCTTGCAAAATGACTGGCCATCTTTCATTTTTGTATTGCTGTGTTGACACTAGTCAGTCAGTGAAGCCACAGAAGTCTCTCTGCACTCTAATGCAGGCTGCTATCAACTGCTCAGCTGATTGGGTTGAAAAATACTAGCATCTTCAGGAAAAGGGGAGGACATTATTATTAGTTTCTGATGTCAAAAGAGCAACATGGTTTAGCCTCATGTAATCAAATACAGAACACATTAAATCTCAAAAATACTTTGCATTGTGAAACTCAAAGGGAATATTTCCCCTCAAAAATTTTTGCAGTTTTGATAGAAATCTGCAGGCTTCAGCTCTGACACTCAGAGGCTGTCATGGATTTGGGCTAAATACTTGTTGTGATGTTTCTGAGTTTTTTTCCTTTAGCACAAAGAGCTCCCCAAGCCTCTGAGGAAAGCCAGGAATGTGAAATATAGTCAATCTTTACAGATCCAGAAATTTCTGAATAGGAAGTATAGGGCTTACCACAGACTGATCCTACTGTTAAAATGGGGAGGAGAACAAGAAGACATTATTACAATAATGTCTCCATGACAGTCATTACATGTCATAGGTATGGGAAAAATCATTACAATAGGGAAAAGGATTTCAGGGAATTTTTTTAGAAATCTACTAGATTATCAGTTCCCTTGTATGACAGTGCTAAGGAAAAAAAAAAAAAGAGTCTATAGCGTTTCTGAGTGATATACTTAAAATGTTATTCTCTATTCATCAGGCACTGTCTGAACTGCTACAAGTATTTGAGACAACCATGCCATAGAAAGCCAGAGCAGGTGAGATCCTAGTTTAAATATACACCCTCTAAAAGCATCAAGTTGAGAAGACAGACAGATTTAGATGACTCCATAGAAATTTTTTTCAAAAAATATAACATGGACTTTGGATTGAGGTTTTACCAGTTCACATGCAGCTTTTTAACATGGGCATCTTAATTTACTGTGTAATTATAATTCATAACATATACTTACATTACTATTTCCCTTATTGCTCAAGCCATGCATTTCCTAGTAGGTTATTTAAAACTAACCAGGTTACTAAATCTGGTGAACACAATTCAGGCTGCAGATAGCATCTTCTCCCTCCCCGGCCGCCGGGACTGGCACTCTGACCACCCCGCCCTCTGGTTTCGGCCACGGAGAACACGCAGCGCTGGCTCACTCCCCCCCCGGCCCAGTGGGATGAGCAGAAAATGGGAAGAAACGCTCGTGGGTCGAGACAAGGACAGGGAGGGATCGCTCCCCGCTTATGGTCATGGGCTCAACTGGGAGAAGAAACAAAATCAATTTAATTTTGTACAGATCAAATCAAAACAGGATAATGAGGAGTAAAACCAAATCGTAAAAACACCTTCCCCCTACCTCTCCTTCCCGGCTCAACCCCACTCCCGGTGGGGTTTGCTCTTCATCCTCCAGGTTTTAATTACAGATAGGAGGATTAGCATATCCAAATTAAGGACTGTCTGAGCAGAACATAGGAAGAAACTCTAAATTAATTTAGACACAACCTTATATTAAAAAGGAAACCTTGGAACTGATGATTACTCATGCTATAATTATCTAGTATTACTCAGGCTAGAACTGGAGATTATTATTTAGTTAGAAGTAACATAAGACATAATATTGACCATGTATTGTTCCATACAACTTTGATGACATGTCCACATCAAGGACAGTTTGTGTCAAATCAGTCAAATATAGAAGTCCGAAAAAAAAAGCATCCAGACTCACTCCCAGGAGGTCTGGGTGCTGAGCTCAAGAGAAATAACTTTTAATGGAAGCATCTGTACACAACGTTATTATTCTCCAGTCACCTTTCTATAATACAAATTCTACAGAAAGAACCACCTGATACACATCTACCAACCACAGTATGCTTTGTGTGTGATGCATATCATAGAAAATCGTATTATACCTTGGACGAATGGAAGTGTGTTCTTTGTAACTTGCAGTGCACTGCAGAAGTGGCTTAAATTAAGCTTAGTGGCTTAAACTTTGCATCTTGCTTCTTTCTCCCATCTATCCTTATGGTAATTTCTTTCATGGGCTCCCTGAGTCATGTAAGTGTCAGGAGTCATTACAGCAGAATTTGATAAATATTTCTATATCCATTTCTTGTGACAGATGTATGTGACAAATACATCTGACTTCTGAAGACTGTTGACAGTAAAGACCAGTTGCAGATGGAAGGCATCATACCCAGTAACCAGGACTCATTAATGACCTCCTTCTTTCTCCTTCTCTCAGTCTAATGGAAGAGTGTCTGCTGTAGCCTTAAAATTTAAGCAAGCAGTATTGTTAACTTAATGTTTAATTGAACAATCCAGCATTTCCCAGAAGATAAGGCATTTCCATTATTTTGAATGAGAACTGGAACGCATTAAATACATAAAAGCTATTTTCTGCTAATCTGAAAAAAAAAAAAGAAAAAAAAGAAAAAAATGTTTTCCTGCAGTTTTACAGCTCACATGAAGTAATTGTCAGGGTACATTTTGCACTGGGTACATTTTGCACTATATACCTTGCATGATATCACTATAAAATTCATTGCCTCATAGTTCAAAACAATCTGAATTTTTATCGGGGTGTGTAATTGACCTGTTAATTAGCTGCAAAGAGCAGGAGCACAGTACCATTTATTCTTTCTTATTTCAGAAAAGAGTCCAAGATGACAACAAAATTCAAGTTTTCTTCTCATGGTATTATTTTTTCTTAATTACAAAATCTCATGTTTAGATTTCCTATTAGCACACTTTCTTATGCTTTATAATACCAGTTTCCCATTCAGTGTTCTCACCATCATTTATTTTGTTGTATTCAAAGTGTATGTTCATCCACCCTAACTTGATTAAAAGTTAAATGCCACCTTAGGCTTCTTTTGTACTCAGTGGAAAGAATCATAGAAAGAATAATTTCGGTTGGAAAAGACTTTTAAAACCATCTAGTCCAACTGTCCAACCCAGCACTGCCGAGCCCACCACTAACCCACGTCCCCAGGCACCACATCTGCACGTCTTTTAAACACCTCCAGGGGTGGTGACTCAACCACTTCCCTGGGCAGCCTGGTCCAATGCTTGATAACCCTTTCAGTGAAGAAATTTTCCCTAATATCAGATATAAACCTCCCCTGGTGCAACTTGAGGCTGTTTCCTCTTGGGAGAAGAGACCAGCACCCACCTCACTACTAGAGAGGTGTTATTAGAGCATGATCCCCCCCCAAGGTAAATCAGGACCTCTGGAGAGGATCATTTCACTCCATTAAATGTAAAAACCCCAGGGGATTTAGGTATCTAACTTTAAATGTCTAAAGCTAGATGAGGTTAATGCTACTTTTTTTTTTCTCTAAAAAATGTGACTACCCTTTTACCACATCAGACACTGAAGTCATCAAAATTGTCTAAATTTTCGTACTTTCCAAAAAATATATTATCTTATTCTGTATGTACTTTTTATCCAGACTTGTCACAACAGCCTGTCAACGCAGCTCTAAATAGCAATTATTTTATGTCCTTGTCTTATCTCACCATCATTACCACCTCTTTGCCACTAATGCATTTTTCCGTTTGAAATTTTAAATATATTTATGACAGATAAAATCAGCACACTCAGATTAGGACCTTTTGCATGCTGTTTCAGAAGTAATAGACTTCCAAATCCTTGGATTTTTCTACCTGTGTTTGAAGAAGAAAAGCCCAAGGCTATTTTAATCGTGGAATAATTATTTAACTTGCCCAGTAAGGAATCCAGACTGCTTGTATCGTGACTGCCGAAGGACTATTTGTATCTCTTCAGAGAAAATTTGCACTTCTTCAAAACCAGGTGTCTTTCCCTGATGCTAGTAACGGAGCAAGGTAAGCGACTCCCAGCCATATTTGCAGACCCACTGCAGGGCTGGTTCCTTCCCCACTCGGCCTGGGCTGGGCGTTGAGCAGCGCCGTGGCCGGGCGGGGGCCGCGTTCCAGTCAGCCCTGGCCGTTGTGCCGTCGTCTGTCTCCCCCAGTTCCACTTTGGGGCGGACGCAGCCGCTACGACCGGCGCCGGTGGCCGTCACTTGAGGAGGGCTGCAGGAAACGGGGGGCGGCTGGCAGGGGTGGGAGCAGATGGCCACAACTGGTTATTTGCTGGGGTAGCCTCAGAGGGAGTCACCCAATACATTCATTTTCTGATATCAACACTCCACAGCCGTCGGCAGCACTGAAGTGAGAAAGTCACAGTTTAGTTATTTAAAGAGGTGGTTGCCATGTGTCTAATAGTTTATTAGCTATCATTTAATTAAAATTCAGCATAATCAGTGGAGTTAATATTTATTTAATGATCAGCCAGATTTGTGCCATCTGTAGTATATTCTTTAGCTCTATAATAGCATCATCTGTACTGCGAAATGTATAAATTTACCCAATCACTCAAACAATCTGGTATAAAATTTTGTGCATGATTGAAAAGGAAACGCTATCCCTCACACAAAAAAATGCATCTGCTTTCGCAATAGTTATCTCCAAGGAAGGTATTTCTGGCACCCAAGATATATAGTATAGTTTGGGGGCTTATACTTTACTATTTTAGGTGATATAAGAAATCATAAAACTTGCTTTTTTCAGAGCCAGAATAATCATACAGCAATTCTGTTCCTCAGCATAACAATCCAGTAATTTTATACATAGATCTTTCCATGAACTTTCAAGAATCTGATTTTTGGTTCACCACACATCTGATCTATGGATGTGGATACTTGTTTTGTTCCATGGCTTTGACTCCTAAAAGCCAATATTACAGTCCAATTCCCACGAATTCAGCTTTTCTGCAGAAGGAGATTATCTGATACCGAAATGCTTGCTTGCGACGAGCACTGCCTGCCAAACGAGGAAGCTGTGTCCCTTAAAGATATCGCACCTGCTCTCAGGAGGATGCTGTGTGAAACCAGCGTCAGCGCCAAACCGCAGCCCTGGGCCGTCACGTAACGTAACTTCTAGTGTTCCACAAGCACCACAAAACGGGCAGAAATCACGGAAAGCCATGGATAACATCCTTATAACATGGAAAGTGGCCACTCGAGTTATTTACTTTTGATCCTTCACAATATATTCATACATTAAGCAGTACAAGCAGGGATGATTTCAAAAGACGGATCTGTAAGCAAGCAATAAACATATTTTGTGAAGCTCTGGGCTGTTCACTGTAGTTATGGGGGGAAAAAAAAGATTCTGCCATTTTGATTAAGCTTGATTCTGAATACAATAACCCCTCCACCCAGTGATTAAGCTAAATAAAGTATTTCAAAAGCCACTGGGTTGTATTGCTATGGTAACCCACTGAACCACTGAAATAATAATTGTGTGCCTGACATCACACATAAAATTTCATTTTCCCTCCAAAATACAATACTGGTATACTTAATCTTTTCCTCAACCCTTTCCCCACGTCAAGGAGAAAATCAGTTTTCTCTAAGCTGGCAGCATTAAATCTACCGATTCGTCAAGGTAGATTATATTATGTATGATTTTGTTTGTGTAATTTTGCCTTACCAGTCATGATCTTTAAACTGAATGAAGTTTTGGTTTAATAATAAAAGCTATAGTAGATGTCACATCCTATGAAAAGTCACATATTCTAGAAAGGCCCAAAAATAAAACTGATATGCAAATGTTGAATTGCATCCGCACACATACAGAACAGATCAAGTCTGACTGTGCATGCTTTGAAAAGTCGAAAACGCAATAAACATGCTCATAAGAGTTGCTGAATTGAAACCTAAGTCTGAAACTCACAGTCATCTACCAGAGCAACACTCGTCCTCTGTAAATGTGTTTTACTGAATCTATATCGAGTCCAGTTAAAGGCAGAAGTTTGATTGCCTTCAAGCTGGTTTTATGATCTGCTTTAGAAAGGTGACATTACTCTGATTTTTGTACCATCTTAGCTCTTCAGAAGACAACTTGTGTATTTTAAGATATTCATGGTGAAGACAGTCTTATGATTTTTGTCAAAAAAGTATTTATGTTTTGATTCACCTTATCACATTGTGTAGGAGATCTACAGTCTGGCTGCAGAGACTGGAAATAGATTTTTGATGTCTTTTTCATTGTGCTTTGTGTTGTGCACAAATGTAAACCCAGTGAAGGGCCTCACTGGTGTGAGACAATGCCTCTGCACTGAGTTCTTATTAGCAGGACTATTTATTGGGCTTATTGGGTGAACCCATAATTTTTAAAAGTTAAAAACCTAAATGCTTCCATTCCTGGAAGAGGTAGTTTGTTTCCTGGAAAAGTTTACACATCTTAAGCTTCTCCAAGGCTCAGATGAACTGCCTACTTTTTGGAATGAATATTTATGAGAAGAAAGCCTGATTCAGAACTGATACTGTTGTTTTTTGTTTTTTTTTTTTTTGGTTGGTTGGTTTTTTTTATTCTACACTTACAATACAGTAACCACATACTGAGAAATCCCTAAAATCTGTGCCACATACTGTAGCTGGTTTTAGGGAAGGGACACAAGACAATTGTCCTGTCTCCCAAAATTATAGAACCCCACCAGGCTAGGTAGGAATGTGAATGGAAAGAAGGAAGGCAATGTATCTTTCCATGTCTGGAATTGGTTCCCTGGATTTAATTTCAGCTCTGGGCAGTGAACACAAACTTGAATGTCAGACAACTAGAGATACCTGATGTTTCACATCCATGTGGGAATCCAGGGTCCAATCCCTCCCTGCTCAGTTTGAGTGGAAGCTGTGGATATCCAGTAACTCCTGAAACTCAAGATTTTTATGTATGTTTTATAATCAACCTTGTAAATAGAATTATATTAATTTTCATTAATATTTTGAGACATATTCTTCACTGAAAAATATTTTAATCTATTTTTAGTATTTATCACTGCCTTATCAGTGATCAATCTTGTGTTCAGTTTATACAATGACTTCTGAAACCAAGCCACATTGCTTCCAGTTCAAAAAATAATCTGAACTGGAAGTACTTTTAGATTTTGCTAGCAATATGAACAGTTCTGTTTCCTGAAATCTCTGAGAATTCTGACATAATTCTCAAAAAAACTTTGTCTAGATCCCTAGACCACTTCTCTTTTCCCACATTCCCACACTTGACACTACTACATCCTTTACTTATCAATATGGCTAAATTTATTTTGCTATGGCATGTTGTGCTGCAGTTTTGGCTGGGATGGAGTTAATTTTCTCCATAGTAGCTAGTATGGGGCTGTGTTTTGGATTTGTGCCGGAAGCAGTGTTGATAACACAGGGATGTTTTTGTTACTGCTGAGCAGTGCTCACCCAGAGCCAAGGGCTTTCAGCTTCTCCCCCACCCCACCAGACAGCAGGCTGGGGGGGCACAAGGATTTGGGGGGGACACAGT
>JANVCT010000023.1:723069-733720 GCA_026770115.1 Aviceda subcristata
CGGCGCGCGCCGCGTGGGGCAGCGGCACGAGCGCCCGGCGAGGCGAGAAGCGTGTCCGTGGGAACGGCAGCGCCTGCTGTTGGAGGAAGAACTGACAAGCCCGTTTCCTGAAGAGTTTGCCCAGTGTTTTGGTTTTCT
The DNA here is from genome assembly GCA_026770115.1 of Aviceda subcristata. Classification (NCBI taxonomy): domain Eukaryota; kingdom Metazoa; phylum Chordata; class Aves; order Accipitriformes; family Accipitridae; genus Aviceda; species Aviceda subcristata. The sequence continues at coordinate 723,208 of JANVCT010000023.1, forward strand.
GGTGCGGGGTTTTTTTGTTTGGTCGGGTTTTTTAGGGTAACTGAACTGAATTGGCAGGTCAGGATTGAGGAATAGGACCATATAACAAGCTGAACTGTCATTTTTTTATAAAATATTGCCGTATGCACCTAACTTTTTCAGTAAATAACAATTCGTATCTTGGGATCTATAGTGTCACTTTGACACAGAGAAAGCAGAATATTTTGATATTCAGGGCTGTAGATTTTTCCTAAAATACATAAGAAGGCTCAGTCCATATTACAAAAAGATTGTTAGGGATTTGTTAGAAATAATCCTTCCCTGGGTTTGTAAATCAACATTAAAGATGGCTTCCTAAAGGGAAAAAAAAAAAAAAAAAAAAAAGGCATATTAGATACTATAAGTCTTACTTTAGAATCACACCTAGGAATACGACAGTTAATCATTATGCAGAAACATTATAGAATAATTTTATAGTACACAAAAAATGTAGCATGTACCATAATACTTTAAAATTTAGCAATATCTCTTCTTCTGTCAGAATATGATCACAAAATAACAGTTTCTGAGGGATCCGATTCATTTTACAACTTCTGTTGACTTGCCTAAAAATTAGACACCTATTTCTTCCAAGGGTATCCAAGGATGGGTGTTTCCTTGCACATTGCAGGAGCCAAAGTATTGATGGTATCTCCAACTCTGAGTCACAATAACGACAACTTTGAGTCTTCCCTTCTCCTTCCCTTCTCTCCTAAATTCAGAGGGCTTGGAGCTGTCTTTGTGTTTCTCCATCCAGCAACGCTTCCTGTTATTTAATCCCCATATACATACACATGCTATGTCATGCATTTATTGGGGGATGTCACAGGAAGAAATAATGCCCAATTACATTGCTAAACACCTTAATTAATATGTTGATTAAGATTGTGAAGACAGAGTAATGTATAGAATAAGCTGTTAGTGAAAAACAGTGGAAATACGAGAAGAAAAACCTTTTGCAGAGGTGTGCCAAATGAAATTTAAATTTTAAAACAGAAATTGTTGATATTTAGGAGCAGAGTCTTTTGTCTAAGTCCTGCAATAAATGACCAGATAGAAATTAATCCAGAATTAGTACTGGGTTCTTTTGAACCATTATGTAATCATGTTGAGATTTGTTTTCACTTTTGTATATCTTGTTGGCTGAGAGATTTTTCACAAGGGAGGCTAAGTTCAGGCAAGAGCAACGTAACGATCGGAAGAATTGCATAATGGGGAAACATCAGAAGATTCAAATTGTATAGCTTGGCAATGAGAAGCCTAATGAGATTTATGAGAAGAGTCTAAAAGGTTTGAATAAGTAAACCCAATAGGAGGAAAAATAATTATCTCCTGCAGGTGTGGCGTAGCTATGCGTAATATTTTTCCCTTGACTGCAGCTCCCTTACAACACTCCGGTAAGGCAGGTATGTAGAGAAGTCACACACCCCAGCTGTGACTGGCAGAGAACTCGTACAACTAAACCCTTTACTTCTAAGGTGTATCACCTCGCGCTTACAAACACTAAATTTCTTATGCACGTGTTACAGACAAGCTGTTAGTTTGTCCAGAAGGACAACGGGTTGTTTGGGCTCTCCTAGTACGTATCAAGGCATTCCTAAAACCAAACTAGTTTTTAAGAAGAGGCACTGAAGGTTACTCCAGGTGCAAATTCCTGTTCTAAATGAAGTTAATGACAAAAATCCCAAATTTGCTGAATCAAGGTTTCTAAGGAAACCTAACAATTTAAACAACTGCAGGATAGAGGTAGCCTCTCCTTTGATCTTAAAACTTTTTTACCCATTTGTTCTTTGCTCTTGTGAGCACACACACTCACTCAACAGAAAGTAAACACATAAAGTAGTTATAAAATAAAAAGCAGAGTATGTATACCACATGACACACTTTGTAAATGATCTGAAACATCTGCAGGTTTTAACTGGGAAGACAGTATTTGAAAAGCTTTTAATTTCCCTCCATTCTTACGTGCTAAATTTCTGCACATCATCAGTAGAATTAGCCACAACAGGTAGATGCTTCTGTTACTTCAATTTGATGTAAAGGCACTTATTCAAACCCCTAAATATTTGAATGCAAAGATTCCTGCATCATACAGTTAAACTAATCCTCTTTAGGAATAATAAAACAGATTGCTTTATCGTACAATAAATTCTTAGCGTAAACACGTAACGCAGCTTTGAGAAATCGACTTTTACAGAGGTCTCTCCACTAGAGGTCTCTAGAGAAATACAAAAAACAATTCAGAATAGCAGATACCTTAGACTTTTCTTCTTGTCACTATTCACATTTCGTGGAAGATGAAAATCAGCACTCGTTCCATACTTGTTCCAGGTATTTCTTTGGATATGATGTTTCTGCTGTGGGTAATAGAAAGTCCTATTACTACAATAATAATTCACATCCATGAGGTGGTTTTATGCATTTTATAATTAGATTTTCAACATTTATAATTAGATTTTCAACATCACATCCCCTAGGAAGTATAACATTGCACAAAGTATTTAGACAAAGGAAGAAAAAAACTAAGTTTTTTTTTCTACTTGGTGGGGTTGCCATCTTACTAAATAAAGAACAAATTAAAATAAATAAAGTAGCAATGAGCACAAGTGACTAAAGTATCGGTTAACTAGAGCAGTATTTTAGTTGTCAGATTAGAAAATGATTGCTCTGGTGTGCTGTTCAGCACACCATTATATCACAGGCAAAACAGAGCCTGGCTTCATTATTTGTTTTTATATCTGGACTAATGTAAACACAAATGAGAAATAGGATTCATGTAGTTGGGCTGGTTTTTCTTCTTGATGCATTTTGCTGTTTGGGGTTTTTTGTGGGTTTGTTTGTTTGTTTGTTTTTACTAGAAGTTTTTAAATTATAAGTTTGTGCAATTTCCATTGGTTTGATGATTTTCAAAAAAAGTAATTTCCAGCTAAATGTGAGCTTTATCCATTTTAGGATCTGTGCAATTTTACACCACTCACCAGAACAACTCATTCAGTGATTTAGAGATTTTTCAGAAAGTCAAGCTTATGGTCACTATTTTTTTTCTCATGTTATTTTATTTTAGTGAACTTCATGTCAGCATTGACCGCTTTTTACTAACATTTACCTCATTAAATGTAATGATGTCACCAGCATTGGTATAACGTTTAATGTTGATTTTCCTTTAATTTGGTTAATTAACATGAGTTTGTATTTACATGTTTCTTCATGCCCTATTACCTCTGCCACCATGTTTGATATTAAAGTTGACATATAACAATCCCTAAGATCTTTTCTTCTATACCTCTGAAGTGGAAAGGGGAGTTCTATAACATTAATATATAGGAGTGGGAAGATGAATGGTCTTAGCATCACTATTTTTTCCCATTATGTCCAGTTCCTGTCACAATCAAAGGTGGGTGGAAACAGAGAAGAGTAAGGTGTTATTAATAAGAATTACCAGTTTAAGAATTACAGCCTACTGTACTCTGCACAGAACAAATGGGGTTCTCTGTGGTTTAAGATGAGGTCACTAATCAGAAACCTGGAAAGATCTGGAAATAAAAATACTTGCCCTGCTCAGATTGCTCCTTCTTTATCTGTGGTGGACAGCTCTGTAAATGACAGGAGGCCGGTGCATACAGCAGCATTAATTTCTGCTCATTTTTTTGGTGCTTCATGGTAAGTGTGGAAGAGACGAACAAGAGAGATGAGAGCTGAGGCTCAGGAGGGAGGCACTCCTGAGAAGGCGGGTTACTGAGGCAGTTCTGCGACTGTCCGAAGTTTGCCAAGTTACCTTAACAGAGCGTATTCTAATTTTTTGATCTGTAGCTTGAGAACTGCAAAGGGTAATCAACTGAGGCCAATTAGCAGATCGAAATGTCGTAGCTAGACATTTAAGAGGTGGTATTTCTTGCTGCAGAGACCAGGGAGGGATAAAAAGCTCAGAGAGGAGCGGGAATGCGGCAGTGACAATCTCCTAAAATCGTAATATTATGTCACAGAGCTGACCCAGCACCTCCACCAGCTGATCTGACAGTGCTGGTGTCAGGTGTGGGGCTTCGCTGGGCTCACACACAGTGAGTCTGGAGATGCCGACACTTCCACCAGCGATGCCGAGCCGTTGGCGGGCAGGACCAGTGCAGGTCGCGGCAGAAGGGAACTCCGCCTGCCTCGGACCAAACGCGCCCGCTGCCAGCCTCAGGAACCGCCAGGTGCTCTGGCTGTGCGAGGCATTACCTTAATCGTGAAGTGTCTGTTTACCCGTGCCCAGCTGTAACCTTTACCTGTGATGATGTACAGGAGACGGTCATTGTCTCTGCCTGTTTTTATTTGCCCCGTTTGTGTCTGGTCTGTAACGAGTGGTTGGTCCCCGGTGTGTCCGTCCAATACTGCACCCGTTTCCAGGGATTCACCTCGCTACTCGCTCTGGTTTGGAGGAGGAAACTACAGCAAAGAGCTGCCGTGAGAAGTCACCTTCCTTTCATACAGCTCTGGAACGATCTATAGACTACACCTTGAAATTGTATTAATGTGCAAACACTTCTATATAAATGGCAGCATTTTTTCCTTGACATGAAAATCGGAAACTCCCGGATTGCAGTCCAAACACCAACTGTCCCTGGAGCCTTAAAACTCTGACTTCCCCGGAGGCTTAAGCCTGTCACTTCACCCTTCTGCCTTGGTTCCCTCATTTACAGCTCGGAATTAAGTTTTCCCTTTGCTTCACAAGAGGCTCCCAGGGACCGACTAATAAGTACAGAGAGGTATATATTCAAATTTTCAGATAGTCAGTGGTTTTTATATGATTACGTAAAGCTCTGAATAAAAGCATTGTGTAATAGCTAGTGCTATTTTTAGAATTAAAATGACTATTTAAGCTAATACTGCATTTGATTGTATAACTACTTCATAATCTGAATGTGTGTTAATACAGCTTTTTTTTTTTCCTCGAGACAAAGATGTTATTCCAGGTTCTTGACAACAGTATTATTTGGAACTTTCATCAACTTCACTAATTAAACAGCTCATAGCTGATAACTGTGAGGACATGGAAAACAAAGGAAAGCAGTGCAGTTCTTATGGGAACAGACAACATCTTCCTCTGGGTTTGAACAAAACCACAGGCAATGATCACGACCTCTGGATGCTTCAGTGCTATAAATATTAATTCATAACTCAAAGTCTGAACTTCTCAAACTTTCTCCGCTGTTGTGTCAGCAGAATAAAATGCTAAGCCTTCTGTAACAAGGAAGAAATTAGTCAATTGGGGATTAAAAAAGTGGTTTATATAGTTAATGTATGGTACTAATTTAGGTTACTGAAGCTGGCAAAGAAAGCTGCTTTTCTGAGGAGGGTGGTACGAAGTTTCAGGTTGATCCTGTGGTTCCCTCCCACCACCTTCCAGCATGTATATAAATTGTCAGCTCTCCAGACACTTTGCCAGTTCTCTCTTCTAGCCTTGCCAGAAGCAACAGAGGACTAAAGATGAAGATCTTTTTCTTATTCACCTTTTCCACCTTTTTATTGTCTCCTTTTGAACAAGCAGCTGCTTCTGTTCACTATGACAAGATTTTAACTCACAGTCGAATAAGGGCACGCAACCAAGGGTAAGTAACTGGAGTTTATTTCTAGTTTAAAAGGGAGCTTGTTAATATTTATTCTTCCCTTTCTTCTCACATTATATTAAATGTGATTTTTCACTATGAATTCTTACTATCATTCAAGTAGAACTAACTTTCTTAATTAACTTTACAAGAACTGTTCCTAAATAAAAAGTTTTCTGCAGAGTTTCAAAAGGAGACAGAATACTGTTAAACCTTGTAAAATGTGAAAAAAAACCCTAAAAATCACCGCTTCTCAATGAATGAAATACATGCATTTTAGAATCACTGAAGTTAATTACAATTCACAATTAATGTAATGGGATGTCAGATATGTTTAATAGATGTTTTCAAATGTCTGAATAGAGTTGACAGCTATCCCACCATATTTTCTCTCTTTATCCATCCTAATGTAAATCATGACCTCTATTTAAATGCTTTCTAAGATGGGAACATATACTGGGAGCCCTTTGTGAAACTTCTATTCCCACTAGAGCAATGCAGCAAGCTGCCTAACAGGGTACCTAAAAGACAACGCTTACAAGCCAGGCTGCTCAGAGACATGGAAATAATTCAAACAGCTGGTGTCAGGGAGACACGTGTGTCTAAACTTATTTTCCTTCAGTCTTCTTAAGTAACAAACGTTCTGTGAATAGGAGTTGTTTACCATCCTAACTTCCTTTGTTGAATTCCCTCTGCCTGCTACACACACACACACACAGAGCTATTCAAACAAAAAAGTTTGCTGGTTTCCCACTAGATGTAACATATATGTTCTAACCTTTTAACTGATGACTTTTTTTTATTATTTTAGAAGCATAAAAATTAGTGACAAAATACCTTTGCTTCATGGAATTTTCCCTTAAGAAATTCCTCTTCTGTACACTACCATGCTGAGGAAGAAGTATTCTCATTTGAAATCTGTGACTCCTTTTATTTACATGCCAATTTACCCTTTGGTCCCCAGTAATTCCCAGAATGTTTACTTAGGTGCCTGCGGTACTCCAAAAGGTTGGTAATCAAAATAGCTGATAGATTTACAGAAGACAGGGTTTCCTTCTACAGAAAGAATGAGGCACTTTGCTTCCCCATGACCTGCACAGATGTGTACAAGACAAAAACTTTAATGAAAAGAGCCTGATGGTATTCACAGCTCAGCCCCTGCTGGTTGGTAATTAATTCACTTTGCAGGGGGAAGGGAAAACTGTAAGGCATATTGAGACTTGATTTGGCACAGCTGGTGATCACTGCCCGCCAGAGACCGAGGGTCAAACCAGAGCGGAGGGGGCTCTGGCCCTGCTGGGAGGGTGGGGGGCTCAGCCAGGGACCCCCAGGATCTGCGCTGTGGTTGCTCAAAAACACACCTGCCCTGGATGCTGAAGCCAGATGTTAATTTCTTACATGTCAAGAGAAACTATGTTTGCTGCTGTTTTATATAGAACTTTTCCGAAGATGTAGAGAAGCTTCTTCTAAAAATGTTTCTCACTCCCACCCACAGCCAAAATGTCTGTGCCCTTCAGCAAGTTATGGGAACAAAAAAGAAATACTTCAGTACCTGCAGAAACTGGTACCAGGGAGCCATCTGTGGAAAGAAAGCGTAAGTACGCTCTGTTTCAAAACTCTTCCCCATTCACTGAGATAATCCAACGTAAGATTAGAAAACTCTCCTTTTCTCAGACATGAACTAACTGTTTGTTTCAAATGCAGGCACAGGAAGAATTCGGTTCATAATTTTACAGGGTTACAGGTTCTTTTTAGCTGCTTCTAAAACCACCTGGATAAGTGATCCAATAATCATTGCCAAAAATAATCACAAAAGGAGTGGAAAGTCGGAAAATGACAGCATAGCATATATTCTTTTTTAAGTTTAAGAGGCTTCAAAGTATTAGTTTCAGCAATACCTCTCTGAGTTAAGTATGCATAGCTCTATTTTAAACACAAAGAGGTATGAAGTTAAGTGACCTACCCAAAAAGACAGAGGGACATAACAGGCTAGTTATGAAAAGAACTCAGCACTACCTAGCAGAGCTGTGAGCTCAGACCACACCTCTCCACAAAGGGGGGAAAAAAAAAAATAAAATCAGTTTGTGTTTGTGGATATGGATTAGATCTGGGTCAGTTTGGAATTCTTTTGGAATCTGTGCAAGTCATTGCCTTCTCCGTGACAAAACATCAAAGTCACTGTTGTGTTGTCAGTCGTAGAGCAGCTTCAGAGTGTGAACAGATACGAAGTCCCCAGTCCTGAACTTGGTCTGCCCCACTTGTCTCGCTTAGAATTAAGTAATTTAGCAGGGACTGTCATTGTTTACCCAATACAACAAACTACTGTTTTTCTTGTGTGCTATTCTCTTGCTGTTACGCAATTACTTGGATAAATTTCTCAGCAGTCATCACAGGAAATCATTATTCTTATGGTCTCATTATTCTCTTACAGCATACAAATAGGTCTGGGGTGACATTTTCAGAAAGGCTTGAGTGAACAGGGAGTCCAGGCTTCAATTGCAACTCGGTCTTAGGGTATTAGGAGTCTTTTAGTGAAAGCTTATAAAACTCTTCAAAATGCCCGAGTAATATTTAAGTACAGGATTTGAATAATTGCTGAAAGATTGTGTGCCCTAAGACATGAAGATATCAAGTTATATTGATACATGGTGCAAATTATATGTATGAGGAACTTAACTCCATTTGAAGTAAGATTTGTATTTACAACTTTCCTAATGAACATCAACCAATGTTTTAGATGTTAATGTAATGTGGAATAATTTTTTGTTTCTGTGCCAAAGGCTTTCTTAACAGAGGTTAATATGGAAGAAAAATATCCACAGTGTTAGCAACATAAGCCAGTCAAAGATGACTCCTTTTGTAAACAATCTCTTAAATTCTCTTGAAAGTGTTATTCTGATCAACAATAATTCACTAAATAAACTGGAAAGGAGAGCTTGAACAAGAAGTGACTGATAATGGTGTTCCATTGGTGTTGGAAAGGATCCTTAGGAAAAAGACTGAGGGAAGGTGTAGTAGGAGGAAGTTTTCTTCCATTTCCTTTCTGAGAAAATGTTTTCAGTGCTCTGACAGCATATCATAAATTAATGGAGCTGAGTTATACCTCCAATACAGTGAGACACTGATGCCAACACACAGCCTTGCCTTCCAAGCACTGCCATGGCTTTGAAGTCTCAACTCTAAAGCCAGTGTAGACATGAGTTATGATACAACGGCCCCACCAGAGCTGAGGAAAAGACCTGATTATCATGGGCCAAGCTGTCACCCTAAGCTTTCTGCTATTGGAAACTTTATTGGTTACTAATTACCTACTTCAGGAGGTGGAAGAAAGTAACAGCAGTAAGTTAGAGTGGACATAGCACAAATCATAATGAATATCCTACCCAGACAAGCAAAGTGGTTATTATAAATCCCCAGAAGTTTCATTGAAATGTAATTGACTCTCTGGAACCCTAACCAGTTTCTCCCATTTTTATTTTGGCTTTGTTTTTAAAAGAAAATCCAGACAGGTTAGAACTCATTTTTCATACAAATTGCAGATTTGTATGCGTATGATGATGGTAATAATGATCAATTTCCAGTCAAACTAGACTGTGTGGTCATTTGTCCCACCTCTACCTTCAATCTTTTCTGGACCTGTAGGTTTATAGTTTTTATCAGAGTCTTTCCTTCTCCTCCAGGTGGCATTATAGTATTGACTTCCCTTTTCCTCCAGTGGACATGCTGCAAGTCGTCCAAAATACTTCACCTTTTGAGTGAAGTTTGCCATACCACTGACTTCTTTGGCACTACATTTTATTCCACTGCAGACACAGTGGGAAGAAGGGTGTTTCCTGAAAATAACTTTAGACTGAAACTTTGAGAATATCCAAGTCAGTTTGGGAAAACAACCTACTCCTGTGGTTTTATTCCTAGATAGATGTCATGTCTTCCCACGACACAAAGTCTGCTCTCAGCCCAAATCTGACAGGGAATTCATTACTTAGCTGAGCTCCAGAAGTAAAACAAGTTATGCAGTGATAGACACCTTCATGTGTCAGGAAAAACTGTTTGAAGCAATAAGCAATTTGTACTCATTGATCTAAAGTCAGGTGGTGACTTGTTCTCTTCACTGACTAGAATTTAGAGGAATGTAAGCTGCAAAACATTTTACAGAGCCTGTGTAAGGCCCAGAGCAAGAAGCCTACTCCAGGCAACCAGGGGAAGACACTGGGCAGCGGGGCTGGGTGGAACTGGGCGTGAGAGTCTGCGCAAAACTGCACAAAACTACCACCGACCTTCTCCCTCCCAACGCTCCTGCCAGGCTAGAGGGTGAATCAGTGCGTGTGAGAGCAAGTTACGTGGTCGAACTCCTGAGGCAGTTTCTGTGGCTGTAATAACTTAGTCTTAGCCGTTAATGGGAGTTTTATACTCTGCGTACTCCAAACAGAAATGCAGACATTACTAAAGAGGTTACTGTAACAAGAATGCTAATCCAAAAGGACAGTAGCTCGTCTCATGGTAATATCTCCATGTTAACAAGTTCTCCCTAACTTGTATATATGATCTACAAAATGTTAATTTAAGAATGCTTTTGTTATTTACACTTCCTATCCACTGCTCTAAATTTCCAATTGAGATGCAACTTAAAGATCCGCTAAAATCAAAGTCAGTTGGACCAGAAATCTTTCCACTGTTTCTCTGCAGTATTTTAAATCCATGCCAGCAAGGAGTAGAAACAGATGAGTCACAGAGCTGATCTGAATAAACTGTAAACTGGCTCTGTGAGCCAAGAATAACAAGGACATAAGGTAGTGTTGGTCTACCCTTTTATCCTTTGGATGAGGTCAGAACAACTTTGTGTTAAAAAAACCTCCCAACAATCAACCAAACAAAAAACACTACCCCCGCCCCCCCCCCAAAAAAAAACC
>JANVCT010000023.1:778576-796675 GCA_026770115.1 Aviceda subcristata
GTGGGAGGGAAATGTATTTTGTGTTGTGAAGGGGAGTGTTCTTCCATATGGAGAGGTCAGCTGGACATTGCTGCTGGTAAGTCTTGGGGTTTTTATTTAGCTTTTTCAAAGGAGGTCACTTTGTTAGAGGTTAACTGGAGCTCTGGTGGCTCTGTTTGTAGGAATTCTGGTAATTCCTTGGGAACCAGGAAGCTGGGACAGTCCTCCTCTGTGGCCAGGGAGCCCGGTGTTATTTCAGTCACGCTCTCCGTACAGCCATTACTCAGTCGTTCAGCAATTCAGCATTGACACAGACGTGGTCAAGCAAAGCTGACGCAAACTATTATACAAACAGTATCATTCTTGCATTGAGCTGCAGCAGAAGATTTATAGCTTTACATAGTTCCATAAATCATTCGAAGAGCCTGGAGTTGCTCAAATCGAGGAAGAGATTTCGGCCGTGGCACCTGCAGAGCCGGAGGAGATCCGGTGAATAAGGTGGGGTGCGAGTGCTGGGCAGAGTCCCCTCAGCCACGTCACCCAGCTGCCGTCCCCTCGGGGCCGTGGAACTTCGGAGGCACCCCCCAAAGGCTGGACCCCTGCGCCTCCCACAGCGCGTCGCCTGCCGGCCCAGCCCCCAGCAGCCCTGCATCCAGCTCAAAGCCCAGGTGACACCTTAGGTCTCTCGCGGGGTGAGCGAGACCAGCCCGCGTCCTCCTGGTCCTCGGAGGAGAGGGGCCTCCTTCCCCCCAGGGCCAGCGTCGTAACTTCGCGCCCCAGAGCCAGGAACCGGACTTTCCGGCCTTGTAGCCTGAGTGCAGGAGCAGCTCGTCCGGGTTTGGCTGCCAGTGCCTTTCTCAAATCACTTGGCAACTCATTAGATGAAGAGGAGGGAAATGTTTTAAAAGCCAAAATAATTCTGGCTTATAGAATAAAGTTTAAGTGATATGCTACCAGCTCATGCTATTGAGGAAATTAAAAGCAGGAAAGCGAAGAAATAAATATCTAACTTTAATTTTGTCGCTACTAATTTGGACATTTTCTAGTTCATGTCGGGCCCATCGAGCTAAACTTTCTTAACTGAAACTGCAGTGGTTATAAAGAAAGCAGAGGGTGCAGTATGTATGCAAAATGTACTTTGAGACAAAGCTGGTTGCCTTCTAAAAAAAGAACCAGAAATCTCAGGCGATCCATTTTAATGGTCAGACCAATAGCTCTGTCTCATTAATTCCATACAAAAGTGTGCTGAGGTATAAAAAGCTTCATGACTCATTTGTCCCACTGCTGCGGATTCTATACAAACCTTGTCATCTCTTTTCTTCATGTATTCGCAGTCACATAACGAAACTCTGCGTTACTGATTTTATCTTAAAATTTCAAAGGACCAAAATTAATGAAGTTAAATGGTATTTAATGGAAGGGAAAATGTATTCAAATGAATAACAATTACAGTAAACCAAAACCTGTTATTTTCTTTTGATTAATCCTGTATATAAATCCATATTAAGCCCCCGCAATAATTTTGATTGAAAATGGAGGATATGTTTCTTTCAGCATTTTCAGATCTTTCAGTTTGTGTTTTAAAATGACATTTCAGAATGAAAAGTGACAAAATTTGATTAAATAACAGCTGAAAATAATGAAGGGTTTTCTTATCAAATATCATGTCTTGGACATGCTATTTTAATTTTTCATTTGACAAAGAAAAGAAAAAGAGCTCCATTTTACATTGATTCCTTCCTTAATAATTTTTCAGCACAGCATACTAACCAGAAGTTAATAATTACACAGCTTTAACTGCATTTTCATAGTACCATGTGAAGAGACACCCAGTTACACAAACCGATAGAGTACCTGACTGGTATAATAATTTATTATAATGATTATTTATCCAATAGGTATTGGGAAAAATCAAGTTAGGTTATAATATGACTGCAAGTACAGTTTTATGTATTTTAGTCACTCAATCACTCACACACCAAGAATTCATTGGTGGTCCCACCATAGTATAATTAGATACTTCACCTACAGAATAAGCAAATTTCTGGGCATAGAGCTGTGTAAACACATTTTAAGTACATTGGCCCCAGCTTAGCACCAGAGGTTTCATAGGTCCTTTAAAAATCTGGCAAAGTTTACAAAGTTAGCAAAGATAATGATATTTCATTGTCATTTCACTAAAGGAGGACACAATCCTTTTTCATTTGAAATGATCTGAAAAAAATGTTTAACTAATGATTACTAAAATCCTGTGGCTGAATTTTCCAGAAGCCTTAATAAATCAAGATTTGTAATTCAAAATGTACGTCTACATTTAAAAATTCAAAGTTACAAGGGTAGGTAAATATTCTAACCTTTCATAAGGTAACATTTTTACAAACATTATCACATTCCCCATGTTTTAGTAGAAAGGAAATCAGTTCCTTTCCCATTTAAAGAGAGGTAAAAACAGCATTTACCCTTTTCCAAACACCAGCAAAAGAAAATGAACTAATGACACTGTAATGAACAACATTTGCATTACTGGCATTGTCTGCCAGCCTTTTCTAAAATATTAGCAATATAAATCATAAACCTCTGTGCTAGCTGACGGTTTGCCAGCATCACTGAACTCCTGATCAACAACCAGGTTTTTACATAAGTGTTCACTTATGAAAAATGATACTTGAGCAGAAATTAAGCCCCTATATCCAGAGTTATCGTTCCTACCTCCACCCTAAGTTCCTGCTAAGTATTGAAGGCTACTAAACTGCACAGTAACTTTTCACTTTACAGATTGGCAATTCCCCCAGCATGTGAAATTCTGGGTAGGTCAAGAGATGCCTCAGTCTTGGCAAAGTAACCGTCCCACAGCTGACGGCCTGCGATACAGGAATGACATGTTCCCTCTATGCACCCGAAAGGCCAAACACATCCGAGAGAGCCTGGATTCCTCCCAAAATACCCCGGCAACTGCAGCTTTTACTCAGCAATAGGCATCACCAGCGGGTCAAGGCAGGTGACCCCTCTCTACTCAGCACTGGTGAGACAAATCTGAAATACTGAGTGCAGTACTGGGCTCCCCAGTACTCCATACTCCAGCCCATGAAGGGACTGGAGCATCTGTCCTATGAAGAAAGGCTGAGAGAGCTGTGACTGTTCAGCCTGGAGAAGACAAGGCTTCCTACAGCAAAGGAAGGTTACTTCTGTTTACTCTGGGTGTCTTACGCTGTCAGCTTCAGAAAATAAAGACATATACACTTGGAGAGACTTCAGATGTCTCGAGGTGTCACACGCTGAGCTGTGAGATCTTACCAGGACTGCCAGTCCACTGCAAACTGCTTAGGGATGATTAAACCACTCCTCTAGTCTCTCCGTCAGACAAAGGCACGGCTAATCCTCAGCAAGTCTAGAAAAGCAGCGGGGTAGTGAAACGGGAAGATTTTACCTTTTTTTTCCTGACTACACACGTAATTCTCTCAGTCATGTTTGACAAGTTCACCAGTTGGGAATCTCCCCCTTCAGTTTTGGTCTCTCTCACCTACGTTGTAGTAAGCTTCAGACGTTCTAATTGTAACTCCGTATAAGAATGAGGTCAGAAGCTTTTTCTGCTAACACTCTTTTTAGAACAATTTCCAGACAGCCCATTGCACAGAATGGAGCTCTGTGCTTTCTCAGGAATCAAGTAACTTAAATACAGTTTCTTTACAAAGCTGCGTGCAGGGCTACTATTTCTTGGAGTGCACTGAGAGCGTACTCAGGGAGGAACAGTTTGTACCTGGCAGGTCACTGCGGTGTGCATGCACCAGAGCCATGCCGACACAGCGTGCTGGGACTGGCTTTACAGGTTAACAAGCTACCTTTTCCCTCCCCGTTATAGCTTTCTTACAGTCTCAAAACATAATCTATTAACATTTTCTTTAAACATGAATATACATCATTAACATATAGTAATGAGCTCTTCTTTTGCCATTTACCAAAGAAATGTTATGAATAAGCTTGTCAAAGGAAATTACTTAACCTGGGGGGGGGATCTGATCTAGATACATCAGTGTAAATGTAAAAGGCCTTCAGGAGGTTAAGGGAATTTTTCTGTGGATCTGAGAGAACTTGGCTTACTTAATCTGCTTTACAGTTTGCTGATAACTTTTACACAGTAAGATACCCATTAAACCGCTGGGCCAAACAAACAGCTTCCTAGACTGGAGGCTGGATGAAGTCCAGGAAAAGGCGTAAGCATCTGACATGACACTTAAATGGAATTTAGCTTCATAAATCCTAAGCTGTGATTCAGAAAACCCTGTTTCAATGGTCAGATCACCCAAAGCTAAAAGCATGCAGGTTTTGTACAGAATTTACTCCTTTACTCTGAAGTTCTCCAGGTATCTGGCTTCATATTCCCAGAAACACTTCGGAGCTGAGTGAACAACACCTACCTTATCACGCATTTGAAATCCACAAGTTCATCTGCCTAAGCTGCCTGACAGATCTCATCTGTTACATCTGTTAAGTATGAATGTGTTTTGGCTAGAACACGTTGAGGTAAAATAGTGATGATTTTTCTTTTAAAAACTGTAGAAGGAGGCAAGGAAGTCTATGACAGTGGCAGTCATCTCTTACCTAGCAACCTGCCCTCACCAAGGAAAGAAAACACCTGGATTTCTCCTCAGTCTGAAGAGCTTTATATCAGTATCTATCTACTGTGAGACTTGCAATGCTAGAGTGAGGTACTCAGCACCTCTCCTTTTGAAGCTTTACCACCACGGAGTAAAGAACACGCGGTACTGGAAAGAGAGCAAGCAAGAGAAAGTACTCTGGGAGAGGCGAGTCCTGTGCACAGGTCCCTGCTATCAAGACCATTTATACATATTTCATACATATTCAGCAAAGCCTGGACAAAATGAAGGAGCGATTCTAGAAGGTCTTCCCCTCCCGGCTGAATGCGGTGCTGATCTCCACAGCCTTGCTCCTCCTCAAACTCTCCGACTAGCACAGCGGCTCCTCAAGCCTTTGCTGCCAAATACCAAGTTTTCAGAAGGACAGGGTGGGGGGTGAATCGTGAGTCATTACATAGAATAATCTGTACCCTGGTGCTAAAGGCCTCTGTTTAGAAAAGCCAGCACGGTTTCGTGTGTTCGTACGAACTGCCCTGCAGCGGCGGCCCGTGGAAGCACCGTAGCGCAAGGCCAGACCTGCCTGCCAGAAAGCTAACAAGTGCTCTCTGAGGCACTGGGCTTGAACCCAGAAAAAGTCCTTGCTTGGACTCAGTCCGGTATGTTAATTTATGAACTGTAAAGGATCTGGGAATCCACTGCATAAATCCCAAGCTAGTAGTAGAATATGCATATGTAAAAGTTACATACACAACAAACTTTAAAAATGAAGTACATGAAAACCGGTTTCTTTCATATACAAAATTCAGATAGCATGATAATTTCATTAATCCCATGTGGTTTTCTCATACCCAGCCACAGGGATTTCCCTTTTACTGGTGTTGCTGCATTTGCATTCTTCAGCAGTCTACCTGGCTCCACTGCAACAGATGTGCTCAGAGCGCCGAGAAGTTAAGCAGCATCTCTTCCACATACATTAAAGCACAGAGGTATGTCGTCTTTCCCCGCCGTCCCATGCTCCCAAAAGTAGTTGCTGTACTTACTGTAGGTAATTTCCTTAGCATTACGGCTGATGATGTTCAGCACTTTATAAGGCAGAGATGCCAGGGGCAAGCATCTCCAGTTTCCACTGCCAACATTTTGTCATCTTGCTTCTTTCACTATGTTATCCAGCCTCTAGGAGATGTCAGGTCACCTTGCAACACCCCAGAAGGTTATTGGTTTTACAAACCTATGGAAGCTTTGATGATTTCCAGAAAATAAAAGGAAATACGTTGCACTTCTTTAGATGTATGTCACAATTCGTAGGCTAATCTGGTCTACAAATATCCTTAACAATATTCAATAAATAATGAAATTAGATGATTAGGTGTCACAAACAAGAAAACAGACTGCGCTGCCATTGCTTAACTGCAGCAACACCACAGCAGAATGGGAGATAAGCAGAACCCTGATAAAAAATTCAACTTGTGTGGAACATGATATAGAGTGACAGTTCTCTTCTGCCAGCAGGCTGATCTGTTGATGCAGTACCTGGACATTTAGAGGTTTGAAATTATTACTTGTATGAGTGCATGTGAAAAGGGTCCATCTCTGCATGCAGTTGGTTTTAGTCTCAGAAAGATCAACATCAGAGGCCTCCTGGAGAAGAAAGGTGAGTGCATCTGAGACAGCGCCTGGGAAAAACAACAACAGCAACAGCAGCCAGTGACCTGGTAACTGTATAGGACTTAAGAAAAGGTAGGGCAATGAAATACTGTGGAACACTTTTAACGGGTGTTGAAGTTGATTCTAAAAAGTGAAAAAGAGTTGCAGAAAAAAACCCAAAGAAGCCCTGGAGATTTAATGGTGGGTTTGCTGATAGCTATTTTTGTAAAAAAATGTATGAAACACCATTCTAATGTGTTGTTACAGTTAAAGGCAAATAAACTACTGGAATTTATCAAGGGCAGAAAAATGCAAAGAAACATGATGTTTGCTGTGCAAAGCAAAACCTGATTGCAGGCTGTACTTGGGTTAAGCTGTGGATTTTTTTGTTTTCTATTGGAAGACTTGCATTGCTTTTGGGACACTGTAGCAGTGGGAAATCAGAGGGAGTCTGGAATTTAAAGTTATGTATAATAAAGACAGGCTAAGAAATGTTCAACGTAATTTTTGCTAGAAGAGTGTTCCTAGTAGCCTTATAGCAGTAAAATTTTTAAAGCAAAACCCGAAACACCTTATGAAAGATAGAACTTATAATAGACTTACACTGTGCATGTTTCTGGGAGGAATTATATTCCAGACAAAAATTCTTCATAAGATTATTAAGAGTAAATGAAGAAATCATGAAGAATGATTTCACTGTGACTACAGCAACTGGGTGGAACCAGCAGGACTATCAAAGAGACAGCTTATATTAATCAGAAGCATGGGATGGCTCGTGGCCTTGGATACTGAATCATATCCAAGTGTTATGTTTTGCTTGGCCTCGTATCTAACAGCAGTGCGTTCGCTTCCCAAATCCTGTTTACAGAAGTATTTCAAACTACGTCTACCGGGTTGACAAAACGGCCTGTGGGGCGCACAGTTGTGGCTGTTTGGGCACAAGGCGGACTCGGCGGGGGTTACGCCGGACCGCGCCGACGCGCCGGGCCCAGGCACCCCTCCGGGCGGAGGCCGGCCGGGTTTGCTCGGCCACGGCCTTGCAGGCCCTACAGGTCTCGGAGCCGGGCGAACTTGCATTTTGCCGATTCAGCGTATCCTGCCTTGCGTCTGCAGGTATGGCCTCAGCCCCCAGAGGGGGGGCCAAGCCCGCGCGGGGATGTGGGGAGTGCTGGGACGAGACGAGGCGAGAGGCGTTCTGGAAAATACAGCTACGTGCTCACCTGCAAGCTCAGGTGTCTAAACCTCCCAGCAGTCGAGGTCTCTGGAGTGTATTCAGAGGGGCTGGCTGTGGTGCCCCTCGGAAAGCGACGGTGACAGGTAAGCGAGGCTGTCTCCAGGGCATCCCTGCCTCTGCCCCCCGCTCTCGGACAAGGGAGAAGAAGACCGAATGCCTGGAGCACTTGCTCTGGTCCTGGTTCCCTTCCATTCCAATCGCCTGCAAAGCATGATGCTACCTTCCATAATGATATCTGTCATTACATTTGCATCGTCTCTGGAGTCATAGTCTTTAAATAGCATTGTTTTCCTGAATTATTATGACTTATAGGCTGAAAATTTGTATCTTGTCATACACCACTATGTATGAGTGTATTTCTGGAATTAATAGCAGATATCCACACATGGGTATGATCCTATTCAGCTTTATTTTTAAATATTTTGAGGTTCCTGACCTCCTTTGTGCTGGCTTTGGGCTATTACCTTTATTTTGCTGAGGATAGTTTATGAACTTCTGTGGCTGACGATTCAGAACCCGTATTTGAGAACATTTCCTTCTTGAGTTGCTTATACAACACATTGAAAATCTGAGAAAATCTTCAGAAAGGCGAGTGTCCTACTATTTTTAGGGGTGGCCATGTACTAGCCCGTGACCTTCTGTTAGATTTTTATGTTGTTTGCAACGACCACCACACTTTACCTCTTTAGAGCAGCATAAATAATGTTCTGCCTTGTTACCTGCTGAAGTTTATTGTACAGCATACACTTGGACTTCTGGTGTAGGAGATTTCCAGCTCCTTTTTTTGTATCTGGAAATATTCTGAAATTTCAACTTTTTGCTAGAACCTAACCCTGTGAAGCCTTTAGCAATAGATGTAGAGGTTCAGTGTCATTTACAGTCAGGAAGTTAAAGGATAAAATATCTCATTTGTGGTTATGCAAAGTTAAAATTGGCCTTTAACAATAGAAATATTTGCCAAGCCAAACAAAAACAGTAAAGTCATAGGGTTTGGCTTGTCAGCAAGGGTCCTGCTAATCCTTCATCCCACAAGTAGCCCTTTCTTAGTCTGGGAGCATCACTAAGGCCAACGTACAAACAAGACAGACACGCCTATTAAGAGTTTTTAGAGTTATAAACACTCTCGCCTTACAACACCATGATTAATTAACTCTCAGTTGATGACAAAAGCTTTTGTGCTGATACACCTCCTTCTGTCACAACAAAAGTAAAATCATATCTGTAGATATCTTTCATTAGCTGTTTTTTCCTCAGGAAGATGGGTTATCCCTTGATTTAATTTTAGCCCTATGAGAAAACATGAACTTATGTTCAAAGGTGTTACTAAAAGCCTTGGAATTTTTCTTTCCTGTTTTGTATGAATGACTAATTGAATGGGAAAAAACAAACAGCTCTTCAATATATAGCATATCCAGCAATGGCCCTGTCAGTAGTGGGTATTTTTTTTTTCCTGAAGAGGATAGTAGACATACCCTGAGAACATATAATCAGGAAAGCCTTGGAAAAATAGTGGCATCAAACAGCACATTCCAAGAAAGAAAGGACAAGCAAGTTTAGCACAAACATGTACTGTATATTTGATAGCAGAAAGAAAATTTTTCCTTCACAGTGTAGGGAAAAAAAAGACATATTTCCCTTTTCCCCATTTTTTGATCCTCCTTTTTGACATCCCTCTACCTCCCTTTGTCCATCCCAGTCTTATCTCAAATGAAAAAAACTGCCTCTAATTACTTTTTCTATATTGGCTGCAGTTTTTCTATATCTGTACCAAATTCGGTATTTTTGATACTATTACCTATGTGATTTCAGGCTTGTATGTTATTGTGGAAAGTACTACCTAGGTGTTGCTGGCCCTGCAAGACTGTACGCCCCAGAAGGTCCCCAAAATCCCCTCCAATTATCTGTGGAGTTTGGTTGTTTCTCACATAACTCCCCTTTAACCACCTGTGAGGTCTGCCTACCCTGCATCGTGCTATCTGTAACTTTTGTTCGCTTCTCACACTGTTATTTGTTGTATTGGGCAATTTCTCATGTCACTCCCAGTACTTCCCGTTCGGTTCGCTGCCCCTCAGACCAGGACCTGGTCAGCAGTCCAGTCACTGCCTGCAGCCTCTACACGGAGTTTCACAGCTGCAAACTTCACCTGTACTGTTCTTTTGTATATTACCTTACAAAAGGGGTATGTGAAGGAAAATTCTTTGTAAAGGGATTTTGTTGGTAAAAATTCCTCTCTCCTCTTGAGAGTCAGCCTGCACACTTCACGAGCCAACTGTCTTTTCAACTAATCTGTGCTTTGCTTTAATGTCTTCCTAAGGAGAAGAAAAAAAAGAAAAAGGGGAGGGGGGCAACGTTGATATTAGATGCAGGACAGAGTTATATGCAATATGGATAGCAGCATAGCATCTTCCACTTATGTTTATCAGTTATGGACTTGGATTTAAGATCTTGTCTGTAAGGAAGGGCTTTTTGTTCCTGCTGATGCATAAACACATTAAAAAAAAAAAAAAAGCACAAGAAAAAACCACAAACCAACAGATTTTTACTGATGTCAAGGAAAATAGCCCCCTTAAATTGCTTGTGGTTTGGAAAGGACTTAGCTGATTTTAAGTACCTGAAAGTTAGCTGTCTGAGCTGAGCTTGTCACATTAGCTCTCTCAATCATCAGTCACTCTCATACTACAACACATCGAAACCCAGGAGAACAATTTAAGAGAAGTAAGATACATTGCCATAAAAAAGTAGTCTACCTCTCTTCATAAACTGTATTGATATCCAGCTTGGTTTTCTTGAAGTAGATGCATAACTTTTAGATAGCAGGAAAAACTAATTCAGGCCTATCTAACGTACTTAAGGTTTTACCAAAACTCTGGACTGTGGACCTTGACTTCAAATCTTTATTGCGAGAGAAACCTTGCTTTCAGATGCAAAGCTGAAGAAGTTGGAACACTTGGTATGTGCTCATTATTTTAAATTATGATACTATGCATATCAGTTACACATTTAAAAAGGTAAGAGGAACAGTGCCATACTACAAAATGTCAAATTTAGTGTTAACAGAAACATTTTCCCTTACATTAAAAAACTTAAGAAATTGTTAGGCAGATACCTGAACACAAAAGTACAGCTGATGCTGTAACATTTTGGGAGAGAAATGAGCAAGTGTGAACACACATCCTAAAATGAAAAGTGTTAGGCTCATTAAGAATGCAGTAGAAATTTGCACAGCACTATTATTTCAGTGATAGTTTTATGCAAAAGGTAATAAAAATTGCTGTCAGAATTCCCAGTATTTGGTGGTGAGCACCTTCAGCAACACTGCCAAGAGAGGATACTGTTGAAATGTAGACACTGAGGAAACAGGAGGAAAGTATTATCAGGTTGGCAGTACCTGGGAACAAAAACTATCTATCATAGAAGCTTGAAATGAGTTTGTTTTCATTTACTATCAAGTGAACAAGTCACTGCAGCTTCAAACACCTTTTCTTAGCTGTCATCTGTAACCGTGAAACAACGCTGCTTTCCCATCCTCTCGTACAGACCTCGGTCATTACTCCTTTTTTTCTGTAATCTGCATGGTGAAGTTTTGCTTAGCTCTGCAATCATGGCATGGAAACCCTTTTCTGATTCAATTTTCAGAAGGTTTGTTAGACAAAATTACATAGTATCATATGCAGTCCCCCATTCACAACAAGAATTAGCTGAATAAAGGATTCTCCCGCATGCTAGGCAATAGCATTAGAGTACTCCATGCTGGGTAATACATATAAATATATTCCATTAGGAAGATATTTCCTCTAGTTGAAATTGCTGGTTTACCATCGTTAAATAAAACCGCATGCCTAAGAAATGTGGACAACCTCCCTCCCCAGACCCCTAATGACAGGGCGAAACAGAACACGAAGAGCACCATGTAAATTATTACATTGTGCTACCATATTTGCCATATGCTTTTTAACCACTCTGAAATAGTTCTCCTTTCTCTCATGGCTGATGGTAAAGGAAAGCCAACACATATGGTATTGTTTGGCAAGGAAACGTGGGATAGAGGAAATCATCACAAGGAGCACATGTATTTGAAAAGTGATTCTCAAAGCCATTAGCAATGATTTGTTTCTGAAGTATTAAGGACATTTCTATTAGGATCCCATAAAAACCTATGCTGTGTTTGGTTAATACCTTCCTGAAATACTAGGAACAGAATAAAATATGTAACTATAAAGTTGGTGGGTTACACCGAGCCGGGACACTGGCAAACACGCTGGAGGAATTAGATAACATGGCCAGGTGGAAGAGTGGCAGAGTAGGAGGTAGAAGGTCACTGAGGTTTAAAAAACAAATGAGTAACAAATATAACTTTGATATTAAAAAAAAAGCACATGTAATTCTGTGATTCATTAAAAAGTATGGACTAGTAAGACATGCAGGATAATTATTTTTTCCATTGGCATGGGAAAGGCCTCAGCTGTGCCCTATTTTTAGTAGGAGGTTTTTAAGAAACGTATAGGCAAACTGGAAAACCTAAGGGAAAACAGCAAGAATGACAAGAAAAACAAAAAGAATTGAGGAGGATTTAGGTTTGTTCTCTGTAGAGAAGAGGACAAGCTAGGGGGCAGCTGGAAAGGGAAGGAGAAAGGGAAGACACAGTAATGGTACTGTAAAGAAGATTACAACCGGTTCTACTGGCAACCAGGACCTGTCCCAGTTTCAGCTGGGATAGAGTTCATTTTCTTTCTAGTGGCTGGTACAGTGTTGTGTTTGGGGTTCAGTATGAGAGTAGTGCTGATAACACACTGATGTTTTCAGTTGTTTCCAAGTAGTGTTTAGACTAAGTCAAGGATTTTTCAGCTTCTCCTGCCCAGCCAGCGAGAAGGCTGGAGGGGCACAAGGAGTTGGGACGGGACAGAGCCAGGACAGCTGACCCAAACTGGCCAAAGGGGTATTCCATACCGTGTGACGTCATGCCTAGTATATAAACTGGGGGAAGGAGGGGGACACGTTGGGAGTGATGGTGTTTGTCTTCCCAAGTCCCCGTTCGGCGCGATGGAGCCCGGCTGTCCTGGGGATGCTGAACTCCTGCCTGCCCGTGGGAATGGGGAATGGATTCCTGGGTTTGCTTTGCTTGTGCACAGCTTTTCCTTTACCTATTAAACTGTCTTTATCTCAACCCGTGAGTTTTTTCTCACTTTTACCCTTCCGATTCTCACCCCCATCCCGCTGCGAGGGGCTGGGCTGCCCATCGGGGTTAAACCACGGCAGAGCCATAGGCTGGATCTAGGAAGTGACTTTGTAGCCACCAGGGAGGTAAAGCCCTGTAACAGGCTGGCTGCAGAGGTCGTGGAATCCGCTTCATTCCAGGAGGTAGCGAAGACCTCCCTGGCCCTTCCTTAGCACATGGCGGGCAGAACTGAGACAAATCTATTTACAGATTTGTTTTCTCCTGTATTTTTGAACATTGTACCCTAAAAGCAAAATGTATGAGATAAATAGGCTAGTAACACACTTCAAAAAACATATGTTTTGGATGTGCCAAGAGGAGCCTTTAATGTATTTGAATTTGTCTAGTGCTTTTTACTTAGCAGCTTTTTTACAAAAAATAGTGAGGCATTGATTTAATCGAATGTTAAATTCAGAAGTGATTTTTTTCTACTGTTACTACCATAAGATAGTCAACCTTGGAAGATGCAAATCTCCTTTGGTTTCCAAGGTGATAATTAAAAGCTGAATTTCATCCAAGATCAGAAATTGGCAGGATTCAGTGCTGGAATTACACAAGGGTGCAAAGGTACTAAATTCTGGAGAAGAACCACAGGAAAGAATACTCAATTCCCACATTTCAGAGCAAGACTATTTATTTTTCATTGTAAGACCAACCAAAGATTGTTTTTCCTTTCTCTCAACTCATTTTTGTTTGCTTGTTTGGTTGGGTTTTTTTCCTGCTCACTCTGAGTGCAGTCTCACAAATTGTAGATTTAATATTCAGCCCAAAGGACATAAACATCTGGAAAGGAGAGTGGAAATGAATTGCCAAGAAGGAAGAGAGATTTCTTTCCCCTGCTGAAGAAAATTCCCAGTTTAGAAGTGCCTGAAGGAGGTTTACATTTACATCCACTCCTGCCTACCCTCTCCCAGACCATGCCTGTAAATGAACTGTTTATGTCTGTGTCTTCTAAGTTTTGGGGGGCAGAAACATCCGCCTGAGGTGTGTGAAAAAGGGGCAAATGGCTGGAAGATCAAAAGGAGGAAGGTTAATCAGCAAAATAACCAGCTAAAATGGCAATAGGCAGGTGAAGTGCTTAATAAAGAAATTTTCATGCACCAACTCATATTCATCAGTATATTTAAGTGGCCTATCACTAAGCAGTGATGAGTATTGATAAAGAAATTTGTAGACATTCTTTCCTTTTCTCTTTAACATGTGCTTCAATCCTTGGGCTCATCCAGTGCTGTGACTGTGAGAAACTTGTATGGAAATGAGCTGGCAGAAATGATCATGTACACCAGTATCACCATCTCCCCACAAGCAGTATTTCTTTTCTTTTATACAAGCAGTATTACCCGAAGGCTAAGGATGTCCTTGCACTGTGCATGAAGATGACAAAGTGGCATGCATGAATATAGCCTGTTGCCGGGGATTTTTGCACAGCCACTCCAAGCCCACTGGGATGCTAGTCTATGCTGAAAGCTGTGCTGTCATATTTTGCATGGGTTTATTTGATTAAAGCTAGCACGAATTGTAACTACATCTTCATTTGCTGTGTAGACATGGCCTTCAGAGCAGATTCATATGGTCTGATTTTGGTCCTCTAATAAATAGACACCTATTGTAAAATAATTTTACATCTAGTGTTAACTTTACAGATGATAAAACCTGCTGAAGTTTAGCAAAGGCAGAATCTGTCTTTGGGACAGAATAATATCAGGCAACAGTGTAAGGTCCAGGTGGCTGGAAGGCAGCTCCGAAGAAAAGGGAGGGGAAAATATAATCTCTCGCTTCTCAAGAGAGAAAAAGAAATTATATCGACCTTCAGGGAAGGCAGGCTAATCTTCATTTCTAAATAGAAAGTTTGTTAGGGGTTTGTGAGTTGCTGATTTCAAAAGACAACTGAATCATCTGTGATGCTGAATTGCTCAAAGGAATATTACAACTTAAAATTCATTTGTGCAGCAGGTTTTTTACTTTTCCATCTGACTGAAAAGTAACCATATATAAATAATCAGTTACATCATTAAATCTGTGCTGCCTTGGTTACTCATGACATTTTCTTCAATGAAGCTTTACACATTGGGTGAACAGCCCTCAGTAGTTCACAAGTGGGACAGGGCAGTCTTTGATTATTTTTCTTTAGTGACTCATACTAAAATAAATCTGTCTTAATAGATGGCACAGAATAAAAAATTTGCGGTTTTGAAAAATATTTTAACGTAGCTGCTTCTAAGGGAGTTGAAAAAGGTATCTGAATATTCCCTTTTTTACCAAGGCACATGATCTGGTTTGAACATTTTAATAAGGACTTGGCTTTGTTTGATTTACAGTAAGTCTTAATGTAAATCAAATGTACATTAAGTCAATATTGTCATGAAGGGATTATTTCTATGGCATTGCTTTCTCAAAGCTTGCTGATACAGCTCCAAGGTAGCCAACTGAAAGTTTTGGACAAAATAATCCACCCAGTAAATAATAAAGTCAGAAGGAAGAAAAAAAGGATAAATGAAAAATATTACTAACTCGTCCTTATGTAAGGGTGTCATAGATTAGAAGAGGAAGCCAGAGAATTCGAGACCAAATTCTCAGAGATATTACTTCCCTGCCCCCTGCAACTGTGCTGTACCTTAGATTACAGAAATGGGAAAGAGGAAGGAACATTTCTCTTGCAACTTAACCACAGATGGGTCTCAGCTCATAAGGATTAAATGGGTTCTTTCCTGCCTGTCTCTTGGGGAGTTTGGAGATGTTTTATGGCTAAATACCTGACTTAGGGCTGTGCCTGACAGATATGTATTTGCCTTGAACTAATAAAGAAGAATGTTTTCCATTTAGTAGCTCCAGACTATTGCTCTGGCCATCTGGCAACTATTCCTATGCATATTTAACATTCTATTTTCTTGATTTAATGAAAGGAACTATTTCCATAGGAGATTTCAGAGTACCTCAGCAATAAAGCAGGACAAATATTTTAATGTTCCAATAGTATTTCAAAAGCTCACAGGTAGAGAAAAACACCTAGTGAAGGGTTCAATGTGCTAGAATTTACAGGGTTTTGGTTTTGGTTTGTTTGTTTGTTTTTTTTAACTCTCATACTTATTCCTATGGACTACAGTAACACCGAGATCTTCAACATGATGAAGGCCTCACAGATTTTAAATACACACTATGTCACTAATAAATCAGGACACATATTTTAATGTGCAAATAGTATTTCAAGAGCTCATGGGTAGATTAAAAACACCCAGTGAACTGTACTAGAATTTACAGACAGATTTTTAAAACCTCATATTTATTCAGATGGACTACAGTAACACCAAGACCTTCAAAATTATTAAGACCTCATTATGGCAGGTACTGAAAAAGTTGCTCAGATATTAGCAGAGAAATCAGACAACTGGAAGTGATGTGACATAGCACAGGCCCATAGGAATGTTTCCTGGAAGAGATCTCTAGATATGACACGGTCTGACCTCATGCTCAGAGTGGGATTATAGCCAACACCAGGCCAGGTCAGTCAGGGGTTTGTGTAAATTCTTGAAAATCTCCAAGAATAGAGATGCTACATCCCTCCTGGAATGAAAAGTTTTTCCTGATGTCTAGTTTGAACTTCATGTGTTGCAACTTCTCACCTTTGCCCCTTATTCAAGATATCAAATGAAGTCGCTGTCACTACCACAAATTAAGCTTCACAGCCTCCTATCTGCTACGGAGCGAACTTCTTCACTGCCTGAGTGCTGACTGCAATACGGCCAAGCATCACGTTTTCTTGAAACTGGGTTTCTGCTGAAGGAGATTCAATATCTCACTGGAGGAGCTCAAAACCTCTGAAGATGAAAGCTGAAGTTGAAAGATGAAATACTGGACTCAGTGATCTTTATGGGTCCCTTCCAACTTGAGGTATGCTATAGAGAGTTGGCTCTGCCCGTGAATGTCCATCTGCTCCCTGTCAGAGTGTTTGAGCTTTTGCTTTTTCATGACAGCGAAGTATATACAATGGACAGCCTTCCAGCCCACAAAATACATCAAGAAACTGAGACCAGGAGTAGTAAATTTGCATATACAGCAGCCTCCTTTACTCTTGTGCTAACCCCTGTCATACCATCCTTAAAAGGATACAACCCCAGCCCAGAAATACTAGCAAGACTGAAGGGCTGCAGGTCAAAGGATGTTTCACCTTTAGATTCAGGTTATAGAAGCAAGCATGGGTTTCTAGACATTAGGTATGAGATTCAGCCTCCACTTAACTTAAATACGTTTTCCATTTATGTATCAGTCCTTGTGAAAACACAAGTCTCCAGACTAATCAATCCTTTTTTATAAGTGGAATAACGATTCTTCATAGATCTCCATGTGTGCACACATGTCTATGTGTCTCTGTGTGTATATAGCCATATATATGTCCAAAAAATGAGAGTTCTGTGTGCTACAATATACTAATAATTAATTATTTGTTGTCCTCCTGAACCTAACACATTTTAAAACATTGATCTGAAAGCAAGCAGGTGAAACCAGTCATTTAACAAACCAGTGGGTATGACGCTGCTGTGACCCCAGAAGCACGGGGGTGGGTTTCCACCTTACGCGTATTGCGGGGGGGGGTGAGCCATCCGGCCCGGCGGGGAGGCCGTGGGCAGCGATCCAAGGTGTTCCAGTCGGGACGTTTGCTCTCTGGTCAGGAGGGACCCTCTACAGCAAAGCTTTGCTGTGAGCCAGGAGTGAAGATGTGAAAACCTTCCTCTACCCAACGGGGCGTTTTGAGAGTCAGAGGCATGGTCAGTAACCGGAGTCATTTCGCACAACTTCGTAGCCTGAGACAAAAGCGCGGGCAGAAAGCAAATAAAAATGAGGAAGTCAAAGAAACAGCACAGCAAGAAAGAGACTGGGATAGGGAACGGGAGGATACCAGACTTTGTTGGGAGCAGGAACCACACTGAAGGCAAAAAAGAGGCAGGATGGGGACCTGAGACAAGATAAGAATTAGGTTTGCATGAAGTTAGGAATGGGGTGAGGGAGATCTATGGGGTCTCAAGAACTGTGTTGCAGACACATCCCCTCGCCACTGCAGGCTGGCTACAGAGCCGTGCACCGCAGTCACTTTCCTGGGTGCACAGCATTCACTGAGTAAATGGATGGTCAACACTGTCTAGGCAGTGAGTCACTAACTGCAGACCACCTTTCTGTCTTGCGTATGGCACCATTCATATTTTTTTGTTATTGACAAGGATCGTGAAATGGGGAAAGTGCTTACTGAATTCGCAAACATAAAACTAATTAAACATAGGCAATACTACCAGTATTCCAGAGAACAGGGTCAGAATTTGAAATTATATTCACAAATTGGCAACGTGATCAGAAAAAAAATAAACTGAAATTCAATAGGGACAAATTCACTTTGGGAAAGAAGACTGAGACACATGAATTATATATTGAGGAACAACTTG
>JANVCT010000023.1:811106-821347 GCA_026770115.1 Aviceda subcristata
GGGACGCGCCGCCCGTCCGCTCTGCGCCAGGGCGTGCGTCGCTTGGCGGGCTGCCGGCATTTTGGGGCTGTGGAGAGCGCATTCCATCGGCCTGGACGTGCGTCTGCTCCTGTCCTCTCCTTAAACCTGTAGCTCTAACAGGGGACAGAGCTGGCAGAGCTTCCCGCCTTCTTCGGGAAAGGCTGGCTGGGAAGCGAGAGGCGTGAAGGGAACGCGTCGCAGCACGTTACTGGGGGAGTCGTGCCGAGGGGAGCAGGGCCGCCCGCTGGGGTGGTTCTCACCCTGCGAGTCCCCAAGGCAGACGCCAAAGCCCGCAGAGCCAGGCCCGCCGCCCCAGCGTGCCTTACCGCGCTAGGAAAAGGCATGTGGAGTGGTGAATAAAAATGGAGAACTTCAAAACGAACAGGTGGGTTTTTTCGGCACATGTAACGAGGATGTGAGGAACATACTTGCAGTGCTAACAACTCCGCAGCCTTTTATCTCACAGTATTTGGGGTTCTGAAAGAGAGTGAATGTCACTCCCGCCCTCAGGACGGAGAATGCGAGAACTACAGGCAGGCCGGTTTCACCTTCACCCCTTGGAGGCTGGTGGAGCAAACGAGCCTGGAAGTCATTTCTGACTACGTGAAGGTAGTAGTCGGCATGGATCAATAACGGGGAAATCACACTCTGCCAACCTGACCACCTTCCATGAGCGAAGGATTTATCCCACGTGGACCTAACGAGGTCCGGACGCGTGGGCAAGCTGCAAACGCCCGACTCGCCGCAGGGAAGGCGGTCAGCCGTGGCTAGGTCAGACCCAAGTAGCTATCCGTAAACTAAATGGGCTCTGGGACAAAGCCAAAGCCCACTAAACTCTTTCATCAAATACAACCATTTCTGAATCTGGAACTTTCAGTCTTATAATTAATTTGCCACGTTAAAAACAAAACCCAGCAATTAAATTAGCTCTGATTTTAAACAAAATGTCAAACTGCATAGCTGGAGGATTTACCAATGCATTTCTTTCCCTCATGGCATTGTTCTGTGACATCTGCTAACGTGTTGTCATGACAATTTTTTGCATCATTCAGGAATTTTGATAATCTTACAATTATGGGGTGTGGATTGGCAGATATAATTAGAGATGTGTGCTTTGGGATTAGGGGAGAAATAAATTATAAAAACATAAAATCTTGCCACATATTGCACTGAAACTGAAAACTATTATTATGGGCTGTGTGATATAGACAAGCGGGTATACAACATAACAAAGGCATCTCAGGCTATTAATTCAAACAGTAAAAAAAAGATGTATTAACTGTAATTAAGGTTGGCTTATTTCTTTTCCAGCCATGTATTACTCAATTGCCCTCTGAAACAGCATGACTTAAACTTTTTTTAGTACTTACTGTGGCGAAAAAAATTTATAATAAGAACAGAAAAAGTTGATTATAAGGAGCTATTATCATAATTCTGGTCATGGTCTTCCATATTTTTAGGAGTAATGATGTGCAGAACATTTTAATTGCTCTTCCTTAATATATTGAGTTTTCAGCCTTGCATTAAATTCTATGCTAATTGAACTGTCTTTGAATTTGACTTGAAAGTTTCTCTTAACTTGAGTGATTCTTCTATCATTATAGGCGAATCTTGCTTCATGTCTCCTTGCACTTACAAATTCAAGTGCCAGACTATATTAAAACACGTTTTTTCTTTTTCTTTTTTTTTTTTTTACATTCCAGCTAAAGAGTAATCCACAATGCGAGAAACTGTTGTAACATTTTTTCACGTCGTCATAATAGAGAAAAGGAGAAAAAGTTGTCATTCAAAATAAAAAAGAATTTTATTTAATCAACAGGTTTCCTGGAATTTCATTTCTTCCCAAGATTCTGATTTGTAGTCAAGTGCATGTACCTTTCCTCTCTGTCTTGGCATATTTTCTCTGAACTCAGTAGATGTACCCGCCTGCAAAAAAATTCTATACATTTATAAAGATCCACAATTTTTTTATATTAGCAATTATTACTGGCCATCAATATGACCATTAGACATATTTTCTATTTCATAGGGATGCTGCACTGCAAAAATTACAGCAAAGAATTGTTATGATACCTGATTCATTTTACTGCTGAAAGTTACTTTAACATTTGTATTACAATTAGAAGCATAGAAAGTAGAATTCAAGTAGAGGAAGAAGGGAGAATTTGAGAGAAACTTTATTCCAAGACATGGAAAGAAATAAAAGAATTGAAATTTTGGGCAGAAGGAAATTCTGAGGAAAAAGAAATCTTTTAGGAAGAACAAAGCTGACACATTTTGTTTTACTGCCTGACAGCATGACTTTTGGGACTGGACACACTATCTGCCTGCTTAGATTTGTCACAACAGTGGCTGGAAATAATACATTCCTAGTGGTGTTTCAGTTTCCTTAATTCCTGATTTTACAGGGCCAAATTATGGATTTTGCAGCTAAAATTGATAGTTGATTCTAATTAAATTAAAAATTTTCTCATCATTTTGTCATGTGTTACTTAATTCATAATCCTACAGAATTTTTTTAAAAAGTAGCAAACCAACATTTTTCCTTGCCTTTCGGTGGCAGTTGATTTGCTTACTTGAAACCCCATGCCTTTTAATAAAGCCTCTTTTCACCACAGCGGCTGAGGTAGCAGCCAAGTCAGTACAACGAAGTCGATCCTTCGCCGCAGAATGGGGCCAGGGGGCTGACGTACGAGGCGCAGGCAGGCGCTCCCTCAGGAGAAGGTCGTTTCGGAGGACCGGAGATCCTCACCCTGTTCCCCGACACCTCCTTGGGGCCGGCCCGGCTCTAACCTCGTTCAAGCCCTGCCCTCACTGAGGCAGGGCACGGAGCAGCGGCGCGCCGTGCCGCCCGCTAAGGACAACACGCCTGCAACGCGCCGGTTTCTGCAGCAGCAGGGTCACTGGAGGGGCCTTAACTGACTCGGAGTTAAAACAATTCGCTAAATTACCGCTTAACGTGTTGTGCTTAACGCAACGCTGGAGGAGAGGCGGCAGCCGAGCTGCATAAGAAGCTGCCGCGTGAGCAGCTGGCTCAGGGCTGGACCTCCACTTCCAGCACTACCTTCGGACATCGGAATTTTCTTCTGGCAGAGCAACGGGGCTCGTCACACAGGACACACACAGCATAGGCCAGCACTGAGAGCAAACAGCTCTGAAACCTGACTGCCAGTGCCCTTACACGCAAGGTCACAGGCAATTGATTTTTTGCTATTGTTCACAGAGTTGTGCCTTTAGAACCGCCCCGCAGAGTGGCCAGTACAGGAGCTATAAAAGGTGGCGTTAATAACGTAATCCTAACAGTTTGTTCTGGCTAGACTTAGGAAGTTCCATCATCCCTACCAACTTCCTTCAAAAACATGAAAAACAAAACTGAGCGCAAGGTTTAGTTCTTGTTAAACAGTATTATCACCATGTAATAATGACAGCTTGAAAATAAATGTTTTCAAGTACTGAGGAAAATATCTGTTTTGGCCCTGTTTATCAAGGTGAGATTAAGTTTATGAAATATGCTTAGATTAGGTTTATGAAATACGCTTTTCTCAGACATGCAGTTGTTTCAGTCACATTTGAAATAGAAGACAATAGTAGATAAACATTGATTTGGGAGTAGCGTTGCGCCAATATAGCTCAAGACTGTGCACTTTGAACAGCAAAGAGAGGAAAAGTGTAAAATCTAAGAAATTGCCTCATTCTGACCATCCAGCCATAAGCACAGAAAACAACTTAATAACCCCAAGGAGAGGTGTGTATACGACGGGACAGTGTGGGTGAAGGACTATGGTGTTTCCATCAGCCTTTGAGTCAAGTGATGAGGAAGGCTTGTGCCACCTCTGCTCATGCTAGCACGGAACAAGAAAGGTCAAGGATTTCTTTGCTCTTCTTCCCATAAATCTGCCTCTCAAAGTGTGTAGGTCTTTTGCAAGGAAATTGTCATGAAGAAGTTACAGAGACCAAAAAGTAAAGTGATCTGTGGGGAAATACAGAACACTGTCTTGTTTCCCTCTGTGGACTGGCATATCTACCTTGAGCTGCATTCTGTTTTTCAGGGTCTGCTGAAAAGTGTTTCCAAGTGTTTGGCTTGGCAAGACAAGGTAGGACTTTTTTTCCATAGACACAGGATTTGCTTAAACCCTGGGTCCTCAAAACCTAAAAAAAAAAAATTACACAGAAGTCAGGGATTAAAACGTCCTCTAATGATTTCAGTAACTGCCACACTGAAGTCAAAGGAAGTGAATGCTGGTAAGTAGAAGTCCATGGCACTAACAAAGAACTTGCTACCACACATAATCTCGGTGCCACACGTCTGGGCATACACCTGTGCACCGTCCTTAACCAGCAACACACAAGGAGGTTAGCAAGGGAAAAAAGCCTTCTGCTCCAAAGGTAGGGGAAAAGTGTTGCAGGAACATCACTTCCTGAAACGGCCATTTCAATAAATGCAAATCTAACCTAACCTAGAAATATTACCTCTGGTTACACTGCCAAGAGGTTTATTTTGGAGCAAGTTACTGTGCAGTAACTCTGAGATTGGTAAATGTAGGCTTTGCCCTATACCTGGGCAACTCCATCCTGCGACCAAGGCTTTAGAAATAGTAAACTAATTAAAGACATTGCCATTCCTCTCTAAAGTAGAATTCAATTCCATTTATTCAGCAAAAGTTGAGATGTCTTGTCCAACCTCATTTTTCAGGCGCTCTCAGTAAGGAGTGGAGTGATTCACCTCCTCTCGGCTGCCTACAAGAGTGGGGACGAATTCCCCTCGAGGGGGGCTCTCCACCGAAGAGGGGAAGCCATTACCTTAGACCAGCCTTTTTTAACAGCTGGAAAGGTGAAGGGAGAGCAGATGAATCACCTGGAGCGTTTCTCTGGACACAGAGAGCTGCAGTAATAGAGGAGGTAGAAGTATTTTTTTTAAACGGACATTTCTCATTTGGTCTTTGTCAGTCTGGTCTGCACTATCTGTCATAAGTGACAAATATAAAGGTAACAATTAGCCAGTAACTACTACTTAGTCCTGACAAAAGGCTGAAGAGATTAGCTAAACCATAAACCTTCAAATATGTCAGCCTGAATGTAACTTTATAATAAATTTGAAACCTTTAAAAAAGCTCGTGGCAAAGTCTCTCTCACCTCCATTCATTACTGATAAGACTGTCTGTGAAAGAATACATTGACTGTGAAAACATTAACTATGCAGATAAATATGTGTATTTAAGTGCTGGAAGAATCACAACCTAATCCGATTCCCATGAAAAATTGTCTCTTAAAGGAATAAATCACCCGCTTCTCTGTGTCATGGTGGGATTAATACTTAGCCTGGTGAACTGTTATTCATTCATCATTGGTTTTATAAATACTTGAGAAAAAAAAGCATCAGAGTACACCTATACAACAAAGCATGACAGCTACCATTTGAGCCAAGCTCCATTTTCCTTGCAAATATGTGCATATGCTAATAACCATAATCAATCACATATGTCAGGGTATACCTAAATAATGCATATTTTCCACATGGCGTAGTTTCAGCAAAGGTTTTTTTACATGAAATGTAAAGTGCAGGAATTTGGACCCAGCTCAATCTACGCGTGCCTGTGTGATCACCGCGGGGTTTTCCCGCAGGAAGGGGGTAATCAGCTCTTCTGGTACTCCCATTCTAGAGGCCAGATCCTGATCCTGCTCACAGGAGGTAAACGAGGAACGCTTGCACCAAAAAGAGAAAATTCCTTGGGTTTTGTCAGGTTGGCCAGGAATGTTTGGGGTTCGGTTGCACAGTTTCATTCCATATCACAGGACAACCAAGACCCTTAAAATGCATTGATTATACTTTTAGAGCACAATCTCAAAATAGGCAGGATCTCAGTGACCAGGCCAGTCACCAGGTATCTGGGAAGATTAATTCAAAGTTATAGGTCCTCTAAATTATTTCTCTGATCAGAGAAATGTCAATATTGCAGCTTTAATTTTCCTTATCAAAAGTTTGTCCCTCATTTCTGGAAGACTATGTCTGTATCAGATACAATTCTTAAACTTTTTTTTTTTTCTAATTTAATACCTCATAAAATCCCAACTTGCAGATGGCAGTGAGAATGGGAAGCCAGTAGGAGACTGTGTTTCTGTTCACATTGGAATAAAGTTAAGTTTTTTAATATTATTCTTCTGAATTTTCACTCAGACTAGGAGCTCACATTTCCAAATTCATCATATGACCGCTTGGAAAGTACAGAGTGCTAAAAGATAATATTACATTGTGAGTTTCCCCCCTTTCTCCTCCAGGAAGAGCTACCAGTGGTTCAAAACCACGCTGAGCTTCCCGCAGAGCTGACTCCGTGTGCTGACCGTATGGTGACTCCATATGGTGACTTGTAGATCTGGCAGAAATGAAGTGTTTAGCCCAGTCCAAGCAGGCACATACAAATTGAAAAGGTGTCCATCTCAAGTGGAAAGAACAGTTTCCTGGATGTACTTTTTTTCTACTGACTAGTGCAAGAGCAGAAATATTTACCTCCAATTGAAATTTAACATTTAGAGTAGATTTTAGGATAAAGCTGAATAAGATTATCTCTACCCTGACTAGAGATAGAAAAAAACATAAACTGTTTTCCATAATTACACAGTAAAAACAGCCAAAATATAAAATACCTTGTCTTGGTCACTCCCCCCAGCAAGTTAGAAGACTAGTTGAACAGTTAGTCTCATCAACTTCAGCAATACTTATGTACTTATTATCAAGAAAATGACATAATACGATTTTTCTGTCATTTGCTATGGAATGAAGTAACAGTTCATTGGCATATGTGGCAACGTAATGTCTTAAACGCGTTAGGAATCCACACTGGATCAAAGCATCTTACTCTCCCCAATGTCTGGTCTCCTCGAAGCTCAGGTCCTCTTTCTCTCCAACCACAGGAACTGAGGACACGAAGACAGACACTGCAGTGGTTGTGCAATAAAATACAGATGGTGTTTGCTTTGTGTAGCTGTTTGCTGGATAGAGCACCAGCTAGCCAAACCTCACATCTGGCAGAAAATGTGCGCTCGAGTGTGTGGTTGCTTCTGCAAGCACAGTAGCTGCCTCCTTCCTACTAATATTCTCCTCGGTATCAAGGAAAGTCACAAACATGTTAAGGTTTTGGAGGATTAAAAAGAGACAGTAATGGTGTCTTGTTATGGGTGAAATGGGTGAATCTTCACATTCGTGACATCTCCCAGAAGGCCAATCTTCAAGCTTCTCCTATAACCTCATATGGCCTTTGTGTGCAGTTTACAGAAGTTTAATTTGGGACTATTTCTGTTTGTGGTCTGGTTTTGTTGTCCTTTTTTTCATTTTCTATATTGTTCCTCAAGATTATGGTGGGAAAACACAATAGACCTTATCTGAAATTATGTTTAGGAAAAAAAAAAAAAAAAGAAAGTGCCATTTGGCATAATTAAGCATGGAGCAAAATTAATTCCCTGTAGCAAGGCCCTGACTTTAACTACATATTTAACAGGAATAATTTCCTCCAAAGTAGAATCATATATACCCCTTCTGGACAATTTTTCAGGCTAAAATGTTAGAAAAACAACTGTCTGGCAAGCACCTCTTCAGAAAAGTCAACAGGGCCAGACTGAGAAATGTGCCTTATTCTGATCTCTCTGATGTGGATCTTGTCTGAGAAATGTTTAGGTAGGTAGTTTGAGATAAAGCTATAGCTATAGCTACAGATATAAAATCAGTAAGTAGCTTGCATGATGTCAATAATAACAAAACCACCATAATTACATATGGAGCGAAAGTGATTAAATAAAGAATAAAATGAAAGTTGTCCTTGCTGGACAGAACAAATTAGAAAACTGTCTCCCAGCTATAAAAATTTGAATGGTCAGAGTGGAACCACTCTAAGTATTATATTCTTAAGTGTAGACCTCAGTACCTCATCAAATGGAGACAGAAAAGATGAAAAATTAAATAGTAGATGCCAATTAAAGAAGGACTGCTGACAACAAGACCATTTTACAGAAAGCATAAGGTATTCGCACTGAGAAAGGAAAAGATATTCTGACCCTTGAAGGACTCTACAGCATGTGGTTTTGATTTTCCCTGATGTTTTAAGGGGTTTTTTTTAGATATCAGAGCATGACTCTATGGCCCACAAGATGTAAAACCTGTGAAGCAGAGTTCTTTCTGATAAGCAGTTGCAGTTGTACTCCAATAAGCACAATTACAGGACCCAGAGCTGAGCGCTGAACGCAGGATTTCTGGGCTCTGCGTTTTGCGTACGTGGGTGTTCAGCTGCGTCCGTTGGAGTTCCACCTTCTCGCAGAGCTGGAGCAATCTCCCACCTGCCTCACTTAGGAGGATGTGAACAAGCCCTCACAACTGCTTCAGTTCATCAAAGAAACCTCCAGAGAAATTTAATCTATCAGTAAATCATTTAGGAAGTTTTATGCATGAGGATTTTATTTTTTACTATTTTTGACTTCTTGGAAATTTTAGAGAACAGCTTTCAATCAGGCTAATGTTTTAATTGTTCCCTGCTTATTTTCTCCCGAAACTTAGAAATGCTGCCAGCTTTCCCAGAGGGGACTGTAAGGTTCAAGAAAAGGACCTAGTTTGGGCACGGACGGAACTTACCAGCTTTATTTGTTCAGGCTTAAGAAGTTACAGATTCTGGAATGGTGCTATTCGAGTTGTACATAACAATTCCGACCTTTCAGCCTATTCCAGTACATCCAGCAAGCCACAGACTGTGTTGCCTGTAAGTTTCTGTGCTTCGTGGCAAGTTTTGTAAGCGTATGGTGACACGTAATATCTTTGGGAATATCTTTGTTGCCTGACTGAAAAAAAGTTTCATTGTCTTACAGAGCTTAAAAAATTTACTAGTTGGAAAGCAGTTTATATATCTACAGTAATTGCTACACTTAGATCAACAATATCTGTTCTTATTTCTGTTTCTTACAAGTACAGATGTGCAGACGAATTCCAGGGAATTCAACAAAGCAAATATGAAAATTTATAAAAAACAACTATTTTCTTACTTTTTTAATAAGTAAAAGACTTTCTTTTAAACCTGTTTCCAGACTAGCCAAACTTACAGGACAAGCAGAAAAAGAAAAAGAAAAAGAAAAAGTCAGTAACCAAACTTTTGTATTTCCTGCTGAGCCCAAAGGAGAAGCAGCATTTTATTTTTTGCTGTAACTAAAATAATTCACGGAGTGACTGTCAATAAATCCTTTACTGAAATGCTAAGTTTTAAATGTTATACCTTAACCACAGCAGCTGTGATGAGGAAAGCAGAAGACCAATTGTTTGGGAGCCATGAGAATATATAGCATATAAATGTCTGTAAGAGTGCAAATGTAAAACAAAATAAAAAAAAGCTTCTTAAAATCATGATAGTCATAAAGAGTGTTTCTAGCTTATTGTTCAGCATATGGAAATTCTCATTCTTGCTTCATTAGCATACAAAGTTTTTCATTTCCTGTTCTAAACAGTATCATTATGTGTTGAAAAAAACCCATTGCCCTTATTTGCAGACGTGGCTACAACCAGCAGTCAGTGAAGAGATTGCTACAGGGCCAGCTTCTCTCAAAATGATGTGAAAAGTAAATTGTAACCCAACAATGAGTCTGCAAACCTTCCTGTTGTGCATTTTTTATCCTATCTTCACTTTCTGTAACAATGAAAGATTTCTCAACAGTCTCAATACTACTGCAGAAAAGTGCTAACTAACAGAGAAAATTTAGGACAAAATTCCTGGGAAATTTTCTTTCATTCTTTCAACAGAAATTCAAGTTCATTACTTACATCAGTCAAAACAGAAAACAGTAAGAAATCTGGCAACCTCTAGAGCAATGCTTTTTCTTGATAATATCGGAGTAAAAGCATTGCTTTCACGAAACTTTACAAAGTGTAAACTATTACAATATTTCCAAAGTTTTATGCTTGCTTTTAAAAAAAAAAAAAAAATTCTATGTCACAAGCTATGGAAGTTCTCTGGAATCAAAACAACTGTGTAAATTGAAATCCTGAATTTGAATGGTAAATGTTATTCTGTATTCTGAATTCTGTAATCTGAATCCCAGTAAAACCATCCTAAGAAAAAATAGGGTCAGCTGCTTAGCTTTATTTAAGTATCATAAATAGCACAGATGTAAAGTGTGCTGTCACATGTGATATGCAATAAATGCAGTTTCATGGTGTTAGACATAACATAAAGAATTGTTGATTTCCCCCC
>JANVCT010000023.1:866272-879604 GCA_026770115.1 Aviceda subcristata
GCTGTTGACCTGAACTGAAAAAGATTCCATTAATCATGGCTTCAATTTAGCTAATAATAGATGCAGGATTAACATTTGTGTTAATTATTGCTCTATGAGAAGTCTTTTATTTAAAAACTGATTTTTGAGGTTTTGTGGAAATCAATAGTGATCAGTAATCTGCATTATTAAGACAGAAGCTGTGGATGCTGAGTACTGTATGAAGAAAACAACAGCATTTCTATGTCAGGAAACTGCATGAAAACTTGATTACTGCCTCGCTTAGCACAAGATTTACAAATTAATGTTTGTACTTATTTTGAACCTAAAAGGCTCACCCTTTCCTTCACTCTCGCTTCTCCATATGTAGAAGTACTCAGCAGACATTAAATATTTTAAGTCTTTAGCTACCAGAATGTAGAATTAATAACTGGAAGTACCTTTACAAAGGAAAAGTTTACCATTTTACAGATTGGATAGACTGGGACAGTAATCAAATACTCAAGACTGTGAAGGAGACTCATTATATTAGTTAGAAATAGAGTTCTCAGCTTTTTCCAGGCCATTTTCCTGGATAATAACAGTAAATGACAGAGTAAACTCTTAAACAAAGGAATATATCCACAACAGCACCTAACTTTTATATATATTGCAGCCTAAATATATCTTCAGCACTGACTAAGGAGCCTTTATTCTAAAGATGAGAACTTAAAATGGTGAGAAATTTGAGCTGGCCGTTAGGAAGTAGTATGGGACCTCGTGCTTACTACCCAAAGGAAACTGAAGGTGGGACAGTCAAGCAAGTTACCACAACTTCACATGAGCAGCTATGCTTTATCTGGTAGCCTCTGTGGCAAACATGAGATGAAATATTTAAACTTCAATGAAAAAAAGATTTTTTTTTCACTTTGCCTCACAGTTGTAACAGATGAAAGCGATGAGTTAGCGGAGCCGGTCTGACATGCAGTTGCTCATCAAGCCACAGGCACTCACCAGTGGATGCCAGCCCTTAAACACCTGCCCTTCAACGAGTGTTACAAAGAGTTAGACATCCCAATTTCACAAACAGGTGGTGGTAGCCATTAACCCCTTTCATTGCCTGCAGCCTGCTGGTCAGGAAAGCGGGAAACCCAGGATCAAAACCTTCTTTCAGACAAACAAAGCTCATTCTCTTAAGGGTACCTGAGACCAAAGGCTATGTATGGGGCAGAAGGGAGAAAAGTCCCTCTCACTCCTTCCCATTGAATGCAGGCCACTGTGTGTGATTAATTAAACATCTTCTGGGCCTGAGGGATGGAGAAAACGGGGGGGAATAAAATGACTCTATAGGCTGATTGGTAAGAGATGGACCTATATTTCTGGCCCATGAATGTTTCATATAAAACATTCCAATAACATTTTGAAAACAGCCATTAAACAAACGTTCAAATCAAATGTAGGCCTACCCTAACTGAAATTATTTTAGAAGTGGAACCTACAAAGAAACACTGAGTAAAACAGTTCAAGCAAACTTAAATATTTTTTCTGTTGTTTTTTACTCTGGCAGTGGACCAGGATATTAATTATTGTGATAAGGTTTCATTTAGTCTGTATAAGAGGAAGGCATGGTGTGGGGGATGTTTTCCATCTCTTGTGGACCTGCATAATGGACTTTGTGAGTCGCCACATGGTTGTCCTATGGGAGGTGCAGCAGAGCTCAATTTCTTTTGTTGCCAGCTAAATTTTTTGGATGTAGGATGACTGCACATCCTTCTTCATGGGGCACTTTTCTGCACAGTGAACTAGCAGCTGACCAACTTCATTCCTCCCTCTTTTGTTTGCTGCTTTTGGCTGATAATCCGTGGCCAGAGAAGAGCCAGATAACTCCCAACTTCAATGCTTTCATGTCTTCC
The DNA here is from genome assembly GCA_026770115.1 of Aviceda subcristata. Classification (NCBI taxonomy): domain Eukaryota; kingdom Metazoa; phylum Chordata; class Aves; order Accipitriformes; family Accipitridae; genus Aviceda; species Aviceda subcristata. The sequence goes on from JANVCT010000023.1 coordinate 868,144, forward strand.
AGACTCATGGCTGGTTCCCACAGCTTCTGACGCTGCTGACTTTCAAAAGGGGGCCAAGGTGGACACACCTAAATCCTCTCGGTTGCTGCTAGTTCACGCTAGCCACGTGCGTGTGGAATTTAAAGCTGTGGACATGGAGGCCAAGTGCTGCCAGGCCAGTTGGTGTCCTAGAGATGAGGTATCGGTGCACACTCAGGATCCATTTTTGCAGATGACGCTCACACGCCTGATTCTGCACACAAAGCTGCAGGTGTTTGGAGAGTTCCCAGGCCCCAGCGTACTTATTCTCCAAAGACAGGCAGAGAGACGTACTTACTGGCCTCCTAGTTTCCTTTGGCTGACTTCACCTAATGGCAAGGTTTTGTCCCTTGGAGCACACTTCTGTGGAGATTTGTGTGGTGATATGCATGTACTTCTTAAAAAAACCCAAACAACAAAGAAACATCCCTGGGCAAAACAGTTTATCCTGGAGATTTCTATTGTCCAAGCTAAATGTTAATGTATTTACAAACAGCTAGTACCTCCAAAAGCCCTGAAGACAGTGAGGTCTATTTTCCTAGGAAGCCATGTTTTGGGGATGAATATACATTTCCCGGTGTCTAGTATGCAGGAAGCTCACTTGTGCCATTGGGGTAATTAGTAAAGGCTTTCTTGGCAGAAGTTAATAGCACTGATAGCTCTACTTCTCTGACCACGGGCTCACAAGTTTTTAGATGAGGATAGGTCAAGAAAAAAAGAGAGAGAGAGGAGTCTGTATGAGTCCTCTTTCCCTAAGAAAGCAGGCTTTTACATACTCTGCTACATTCAAATACATTGATCAAGCCCAGACTGAGACAGAAATTTTTTTCTGTCCATGAAGACATGTTTTGCTCCCCAAAATTCCACTCCCAGTGAGTATCATATTAAGCAGAAAAAACAATGAACAGCTGAAGAGCTTTCCTGTTGACAGTCTCACCAAATTTGGTATCTGCATACAAAATGTTTTGATTCCAAGTGATTTTTATCAGTAAGAAAATGAATGATTGTAAAAGTACCAACCAGTTAGAGTTGGGATTGATTACACTTGGATTTTGAAAAGAAAAGAGTGATGCAAAGGGTAGAACTAGATCTGTTTTACCAATCCACACAGTTGCTCATGCTTGTACAGTTTGGGTCAAGTATATACTAACAGTCAGGGATTTACCTGTGCATATTTAGCTGTATTCAGTGCCAGCTAAAAAGAACATTATGACAACACTTTACATAGGCTGATAAATTTTATCCCTTTACACAGGGATTATTTTTTTTAAAAAGTTTCCTGGAGAACATTTTTTGCAAATGTAAACATTAGTATGCATTTCTTTCAGAGTCCCAGCACATGCCTTATATTCCTCCAATAATTTCACCCTCATTACTTCTCATTCACTTTCTCTTCATACTATGCATGTAATGGGCCTTCTTGAGGTAGCATGTAAGCCCACACTTGAAACCAACATTAAGGAATGCTTCTGCTGCAATACACATACAAAAACTAGGCAGCTCTGGTAATCACAATTCAGTTTGCTACTCAGCACTTCCAGGCTTTGCACACAATGTTCATGAGTAAACCTACTCAACCATATTGATTAGAAAACTAAATTATTTTCCATCCACATGATGCAGGGGAAAAAAAGATATAAAATGGCAAAGATTCCAGAAGTAGTACTGATTCAATTCTAATTTTTTTTTCTTTTTAATTTTCTTTTTCTTTTTTCTTCTTTTTTTCTTCCATTTTTGGATAAATTTAACATTTATTTGTGCCAGACATAAATCTTAGTAAGATACATCAGTGGATCACAATGCTTCCACCTTAAGGCAAGATTCCTACTCATAATACAACTTTCATAGCTTACTGTGATCTTCCTGCCTGAATAACAGAATGAAAAACCCACGACTGCAGCATATTATGATGTTTTCTGTCCAAGAAGCTTGTCAAAGAGGAGTCTAAAAAGATAAGACACATAAATTTTAAGTCTTCTAAGACAACATTCTAATTCAAACAGATATCATTCAGTGTTAAGCTGCCTTCCAATAAAAAGTATCCATTTAGAAAATTATTTATTTCAAGCCAAACTTTTGAAGTTAAGTGTTGGAAAGCTTTTGAAAAGTTCCTGTTTCATATATCATTTTGATAGCTTTCTTTTTTTTCCTCAGTTGCCTGTAAATACTAATGCTGAAATATCAAAATTTTCCAAGGGTGAGCAATTAATTTCAGGTTCCAATCTTTTCTTGGAATTACAAAAAGTTACTTATGATGTCCCATTTCCTTCCCAAAACTGTTGCTTCCCCATCTCAGCAGTACCTGTGTCATCACGTACATAAGGTTGGATCTGATAATGTGCAGACCCCTCTTAGTCTACTAAAAACTCATTAAGAGAAATCAAATGTTTAAAACTACATGTGCATGCTTTATAAGACCAGAGCTGTTAGCATGAAGAGAGCTGAACCACTTGTAAACTTCCTAGGGCAAGGACATCTTTCTGTACAGCAAAGCACCGCACCCTTTAGGGCAATACTAGAAGTGACAGTCGTATGTACACACTTTCCAAGAAAAAGTTTTCTGGGCTTGCTATCTAATATAGAAAATTTAAAAAGACAGACAAGAGTTGGCTTAATTTAATAGCTTTGTGGGAGATTAGGAAAATCCACTTTTAAATCCCCTGGAAAATAGCTTTGTAAATCAAAGATTTTTGTGGTGACCTTTCTGTTTCATTTCTATGTGTTTTTTACGTATGTCTTTAAATCTGTAATGGCAAACTAAAATAACAACAGGCATGTTTAGATTCCACTAAATCGTTTTAACAAACTTAGACAGCTTTAAAATCATGTGGTATTAGGATTAAAACCTGATGGTATTTTTTTTGCTTGTTTTGCTATGTCTCTAATATTCACTGGGTATAATTCTTACTGAGTGCAGCATAATCAGGATTAAGATCTAATATGTTATTCTGAAAATAAAATAAAGCAATTTATACACACATACAAATATATATATGTACATACAAATATATATATATAATGTATATATATGTATATATGCAAGCATATAGCCCAGCAAATTTTCACAGATTACAAATTTCTTTACACATGCAGTATGTCCATATGAAAGGGTTAAAAATGCTAATTTTGAACCCCGTTTGCAATGCGTGTTGAGTGTATCATCACAGCTATACATAACATCTGCCCAAGCCTTTGCAGATGTTACTTCACTTTGCCAAGGAGTTTCAACACTGTGGATGAGGTTTTGAACTCAGGGCTGGCTGATCCAGTGTAATCTACAATATTTCTTCCCCAGTATAGAAGGGAAACTAAATGACCTACAATTGCTCTGGTCAGCTGATTCCCCTACATCCATTTCTTGTGTTTTGGAATTACCCATGACCAAAAGTTATCCTCTGAACACCAAAGAAGGGCTCAAGAGAATTTTTTTCAAAAGCAACTGTGAGTAAACAGAGCTAAGTATCAACACATAATACCAGCTTAGTCTCACACAGGACAAATACATTAAAAGAACCCAGGTTAACAGGAAGAAACTTTAACTTCTTTATCTTATCCATGTTACTAAAATCTATTCCTTGATTCAGTGCCTTACAAACATAAATGCCTAAAGAAAAATCACTAGACCTTTGAGCAATTAATAGCACTTCTTATTTACCTTCAGTTTTTCTTATTATGCTTTGCAATCTGATATAATAAAGGAGAATTTGAGGGAATATAAATAGCTAAATAAAAATATAGTCAAGTCAAAGAAAAGTAAATAAGAAAAGACCATTTCGCAAGTGTTTCCCGGTGCTGATTTTTAGCCCATTGAAAAGACAAGAGAGTCAGCATTAGTCAGCTTCTAATTACCGACATTTTCACTCCCTCGAGCCAGTCACCCACCCATGCTGTTCCTGTTTCAGTAGAATAACATAGCATGGTATTAATAATGTTTTATCTCTTTACGTATTTTTGGAACAGTAAATTCTGTACAGGAAAAAATTCCTCTTGTGCCACTAAGCTTCCCAGTGAATGCAGTTTTTCAGACCATCAATTTCCACTCACCTATTTTCATATTTATGTTGGCATAGAATGAGCTCTTGGGACAGGATCTTGTGACTCCTCTGAAAAGTCCACAAAAATTATCAACTTTCTACAAGTAGTCCTTCCAAGCTGTGACAAAATGAGGATTTGGGAACAGTCAGATGGGTTTAATGACATACCTGTAACAAAACTACAAGTCTTTCAAGGTCAGTTACATTTGTGAACAGATACCGTATGAATAGATGCAAAGGGAATCCCAGACACAAGTATGACCACTGATGGGAGTTTAACTTTCTAATTAGATATATGTTTGTCTCCTTAATATATGATAACTTCAATATAAAGACATTAAGTACCCTGTCTTCAATGGAAGTGGAGCCTTTGTCTTCTCTCAAAAAATGAATTAGTTCCTAAGATTTTAACCTAGCTAATTGGTACTGATGCTGCAAATGCTGTGAGTTACTGTAATATTTCAAAGCAGAAAATGCCATTTACCCTTCAAAACAATGTTTGAGAGAGAGCAAAATGTGACAATCCAAGAGAGAAGCTAATGTTAGATCCTCCCAGGTACCAGTTACTTCATGAATAGGAGCAATATGTCTTTTCCATGGTATTTCTGCATGACTTCCGTTGACCTATTTTCTGCTTTCATCTTAGGCAGCTGCAGTTGCTAAACCACCAGACTAAATAACAAAAAATTGCATGAAGCAACAATTTACTTTTACATAGATTAGTAGAATTGTCTTTTTGAACTTTCTGTCCATTAACAACATCAGGGATCTTAAAACTTTTGTAACAGCTGCACTTAAAAATGCTAGTGATTACTGTAAATTACTGCTTCATTTCTTACAGTAATTTTCAAGCTTTTGGCACATCAGAGGGCTAAACCACAGTCATTAAATGGAAGGGACTAGAGTGAGGAATACAATTTTAATGACAAAAGAACAACTCCAGAGCACATGAAAATAAAAACAAGAGCTTTGGAGTTCATGTTCATGATTGTTCAAACTAATTGAAATGTTTTATAATCTTCAAATCATTTTTAAAGGAAGAAAAGGATATAGGGGTCATAGTCTATATGAATTTATTGTATCCATCTCTATTCTGGTCTTCAACATAACTCAGATTTCTTACTTTTCTTGCAACTGCAGAAACATTGCTCAGAATTCAGGCACCAAGTTCCTTTGCTTAAAACCCCAATAAGCAGCTGACTTACCTAAAGGGTGAACCATACAATTTCTTGAATCAAGCACTTAATTTGCACAGAAATCTCTGTAAAGATATAAAGCCCAGTAAGCAATATTTTTTATAAAAAGGATAAATTTGAAATAATACATATTAAAATCTACAAGTGAACCTGTTGCTAGCCCTCACTTTACAGCTCTTAACATGTATTTGAATGCAAAAGGCAAAGCTTGAAAATCACACTGCATGCATATGAACACAATCCCCTCTGCTCTTCTTTACCACTTGATTTCTCAGTGTGACTGCGCAGTGTGAAGCCTTTGCTGGAGGATATTTTCTGTGCGCTGCCCCACGTCAGCTCCCTGCTATCTGGCCTTCTCCACTCCAGTGTGACCCGCACACTCACTCACCTCTTTCATATCAAAATTCCTATTTCTGGAGTCAGGTAGGACAACCACCCACCTACTTTTGCAAGCAGCTACCTTAGGTACCATTAGGGTTGGTTTTTCACCACTTGAAATCATGTCAGCATCCAGCCCAGTTGAGGATTGAGGTGCTCCCACTAGGGATTAGCACTTCTCCCAGACTCTGCTGGTCTCGTTGGGGTCCCGCGGGTCCTGTCCTGCCTGCCGCGCTGGCGCTGGGCTCACCCGTCCTCGCAGCGCAGCCCTGCTCCTGCAGCTCCCTGACAGCGCCGGGTTCGTGCAAACCAACTGCTTCGATACGATGCCCCCGTGCTGGGCATCTGGCTCCAGCTGGTGTTTAAGAATTGAAAGTGAGGGCTTCTTTTAATGTGAAGCATCAAATTCTGCACAGGGAAGAGTTGGAGCCATTTGCAATCCCCAGTACCTACTGCAATTTAGAAATTGACACTTCAGAAACAGAGGGATTAATATGAAGAACTGTAATAATTCTGCAATAGTACTTACAGGAATCATGTTTCAGAGTTGCATGGTGCTTTCCTGATACCTGAATACCTAATCCTAAAAATAATTCAAAATTATGCATAGGGTTTGGCATGGATGATTGCTTTTGAATCAGCGGAAATTATCCAGCTGAGTCCTACACAAGTTTTAGTGTTAGACTTTCAAGTAACAGGTTTTTTAGAAAGCTTTCTGGATAGTTAATGTCTATATAAGGTTTTCAAATGAGTGCTCTGTTTCCAGAAATGCAGGCTGGCTCCCACGCTGGCAAAGAACAATGTCATACACATTAACACAGCAGCATTCCAGGGGTTCAGAGTTTTACAGACTAAGTTCAGTTTCTACATAGTAAGGTGATAGTAGATATGACACTGCAGTGACTGATGGATGAATCCCGATTTCTTGATAAGGAAAGGCAAGATCTGAGTATTTGCCATAGTAGAGCAAATCTTCCCAACCCAACACTAGGTCCTAAACAGCTTATACTTTGTGCAATAATCCACATCATGTGTGACCCTATATAAAACACACTACCTACTGAACAACCAGAGAATAACCCTTTTTCAGTATCATTTTGCTAACGTTAAATTCTTAACAAGAATTAAAGTGCTTAGTGTTGGAAATCACACCTGATTTTGTAATCAGATCCTAGAAATAGACCAGATTTGTACTTTTTTTATTTGGATGCAGGGGGAGAGTTAGAAGCATTAGAAGGGATCTATAGTGAACAGATTGAGTAACCCACTTGAAACTGTCAAGAAGACAGGCGTATCTGAAAACTCTAACATGCTGCCTTACATTCCTGTGTTCTGCATCTGCGTAATACTGGGGGTCATTGTCCAGGGTCTTCTTCCAGCCAGACTTAAGTGCTGAAGTGATTCCTTTGAATATTGGCTTATGGATCACTTATTTTTAAGATCCTTCTAAAGGAAAAAAAATTACGAATCCTCTGTTTACATTTGAGAAAACAGGTTGGGGCGGGGGGAAGTGGGGAAAAAAGAGTTTTGTGGGGAAAGTAAGAGATTGCATATCTGTGTAATAATCTGGCTAAATAACAGTGTCTTCTAAATGGCCTTTGCCTTTAAATGTGCTGGGTTATTAAACCTTAGCATAGACTGAATGTGAATGTGGAATTTAAAGTCACCAGATATTACGACTGAGATGAAACAAAAGGTCAAACCTATATGTTCAAGTCAGAATACCCAGGAGAGGTTCCCAGCTTTGGAGGCTGAGTATTTCAGTTTGATAAATGTCAGTTCAGAACTGTCATAGACGACTGGATAAAAGCATTCCTGACAGACAGATGTTAACTTCATCATCATCATAATTTTGCTGTGCCTGTAAATATGTAAGTTTATAGCCCGCAGAAATTTATTACATTTCTTTATTAAACATGCATTATTACTTTTTCTAATCCTGATAGAGTAGGAATACCATTAACTTTACTGGAAAAGAATAAGACACTTGTCACTGGTTATATTACACCCTATGATGCCAGACAGTTTTTAGTAAGAAAAAGACAAGAAAGGCAGCATGATAAAAAGAGTAATTAACACAGGAATATTATGTTTCTGTGATATAAAGCTTGAAGTGAAGAGTCACATAGATTGCTGAAGTTAGTTGTGAAATCCTTCAATTATACTATCATCCAGCTAGTGAAAAGACCTTGAGAAGTGGTCTGTCTCGAGGTTTGGCAAGGTCTCTGTGGTCCTGCAGAGCCGAGAGTGTGATTTGTGTCTTTTGCTTCCCTGACTGCTTGCGCTGCTGAATCGAGTTTAGTACATTTTCTGCTCCAAACACCCAACCTGACGGCGCCGGCACCCTTCCCCTCCTGGAGTCCTGGGCGAGTTTCTTGGTTACGAGTTACACACCGGTATAGCACACGCAGGCCGGAGGAGCCCCTTCGCTGTTCCCGGCCGTCAGGGGGTACACCAGCGGCCCCCCCAGAGGTCTGCGGCTCCTCCGCAGAGGCGGCGCAAGCTCCGGCGTTCCTCGTTCCTGGGGCGACTCGCTGCCCCCCACGTCTGAGCGCTGGAGGGTGGGAGGGAATGGCAGCGCTCTGCAGTGGATTGAAGAGTTCTGGTGGACCGGTGCGAAATTTTCAAGGGTGCCAACAGGGGCTTGATACCTGAATGTCAGCAGTCATTTGGAAGTCAAAGTTCAGCAGGCAATCTCAACTTACACTTTTGAAAAATATGTCTTGGGAGGTTTTTAAAGTTGTTATAATAGAGAGAGGCAAAATGACAAGCTGATCTGTAGCATCTTACACTTGTATTCTGTACTACAAAAGCTTTTTTCCAGGCCTTTCCTACTTTTTTTCCAGGCCTTTCCTACTCACCAACAGAAAAAAAATATAGTAAAGCTGCTTTCCTGTACTTAATTGGAAACTCAGGACAGTTAATCTAAAGTGGCTAGGGGTATGAATTTAAATTGGATTAATCAAACCACATTAAGCCTTTGCATAATCACTCCCATTCAGTATTAAAATTCCTTAATATCATCTATATATATTTAATTGGCTTCCCAAGTAAATTAAACTATGGTCAGTGGAGGTCATTTTAATACTGGTAAAAGTGTTGACATTGGAAGTGAAAGTGACTGACCTAAATCACCAATTCTGATTCATTTTGCTGGAAACAATTTTCCATTTAAACAAGCTGTCATGAAACGCATAGTTGGTTTTTTTTTAAATCTCCATGCAAAAATTACTCATGTAAGCCTGACAACAAAGATAACTTTTCAAAATCCAAAGATTAGCATATGTAGAATTTCTGTCTCTTTTGGTATCTATCACGTTCTCTAACTTTAATTCTTTTTCCTCCAGATGTTTTTCATACAACCCAAGAGTGGCCACTTTTTGCAAATGTTTAGTGAAAGAAAATAAAAAAAGGCTTTGTAGAGAACTTTGCTCTACCGTGTGCTGTATGTATTTTCGAGCTTTTAGGAGGATAATTCTGTGTAAGAGAATGAGCTTGTATGGTAGCCTTGCTAATTTTTTGCTGTCATGAAAAAACAACATGCCGACATCAGAGGCGAAGAACTATCAAGTGTTGTGTCTGAGTTGTATAATGGTTTTGGACAATATTGACAACAAAGTATCCAAACCAAACCACAACTCGTGTAGATCTAGTCAGTTTTGACTGAATGTCGGGGTTTAACCCCGCAGGCAGCTAAACACCACACAGCCGCTCCCTCCCTCCCCTGCTCCCAGTGGGATGGGGGAGAAAACCGGGGGAAAAAAGTAAAATCTGTGGGCTGAGATAAAGACAACTTAATAGGACAGAAGAGGAATGGAAAACGACAACCATGACAAAAGAATTAGAATATACAAAAGAAGAGCTGCACGATGCAATTCGCCACCACGCGCCGACCGATGCCCGGCCGGTTCCCAAGCAGCAGCCCCCGGGGCCAGTTTTCCCACCAGTTTACATACTGAGCACTTTGTTTTCACAAACAATTGCTGGCAATCACCACTTCTGGTTTTTTTGCAGGAGGAAAAAAATATTTATCTGAATCCATGCCAAAGATATGACTTAATGCAGGTTCTTCCAGAATCAAAAGTCACTGGACTTTTAGGATGAAAAATAATGATTCAGCTGAAGGTACCTATTATTCATTATTAACTAGGAAAAAATTCTCCTATTTAAAAGACTTCAGTGAAAGACCCTCTCCTAAAGTTTCCCTCTTCCAATCTAGGACTAAGAGCAATATGGTTATGATTTAACAGGAATTTGAATGTCAAAAGCAATAAAAAGAAATCGGTAGAAACTATATCTTAAATAAGCTTTTAGCAAACAATCCTGAGGCAGAAATGCTTGACAAACTATTTGTAACCCCATGGGAAGATGAATACACTGATAAGAATTGGAAAGAATTTTTTAATTCAGGACAAAAGAAAGCTAAATGTGTTGGGAAATACATTTGTAATTAATAATTAAGAGTAATATATTAATAAGGCATGTATCTCAAGGAATTTTATAAATTATTTGAGAAACATGTTCAGCATGTGATACCTTATGGATCGTAGAGAAAATCAACTGAAAGTAGTATAGATGACAGCACAATTTTACCGTATTTATAACCACAACTCTAATTTAGAATTGCAGGTGGGTAGACTGTCAGCTGAATAGCAAATTATGCTGTATTTTATTAACTGGCCACAGCTGTGATTTGTCAACATTTGTCTGTTCATATTATGTTTACTATCACTGTTTGGTAATCTTTCAGGTTGTCAAACACTATCCTGAGCTAACTGGACATTCAGAATGAGGTTTATCTCACATCACTTTGACATCTAAATGCCAGGCTTCTTGTCTAAGCTCTTGCATTGTACAGTTTTCCTTGAAAGTAACTAAAAGTGGAATGCCAGAAAAAGCAACGCATGCCTCCTGTTGAAGCCATGTAGCCCAGGGTGCAACGTATCACCTTCTTAAAATTATCTTCTTTCTTCACAGGCTGCAGAGGTGACCTAGACAATTGGTTTAAATTAGGTAACTATTTTGTCAGATGGATGAAGTTACGTGCAATGAATCTCACCCTGTAGATGCAGTGTAAAGTTTTATATTCTAAGCAGAAAAACAGTCTGTCTATTTAAAATTGGTTTTGTTTTCCCTTATTGTGAGTGGTTGAATGATCAGCATTAATATGAAATGTGAACAGCCAGAGCCTTTTTTCTTCATTCAGGAAGTCTACTGACATTCAATGTGCTATTTAACTTTTATCTGTAGACATCTGTTCTCCACATCACTGCCCTTACTAGACATTAGCTCCAGAAAGCTAATGAGGTCCACGACGTAGGCCCAAATACCAGCATGGGGTCATCCCTAACATTGACTTCGCTTTTGGCCTTGCCCAGTTTGCAATTTTCCAGCAGTTTCTGGGCACAGTTCAGAAGGAGTCTGGTCCATGGACTGTTCCCCGTGGGCAGTTTGGATGCAGCAGCCCTGGTTTTGGGGAAGTGGTTGAGGCAAGACAGCTTAGCTTTGCTTTACCTGGGCAGTGGAGGTTGCCTTAGGGCCAGAGAACAACCCCTTGCTATGAATATAGAGGTGTTGCCACCAGGGCTATGCATATGTAAACATTTAAGTGAACAGAGCTGCCTTTAAATACCTGATTAAATGGTCTCTAAATCAGGACCTACGTGTTAATTTACACTATCTGTGGCATTATATATTATTATATTACTGCTTATACCTTTAACACTTATGCATTTAATGGAAGCCATTCTTCCACTTGAAGAGGCTGCTATGTAATATATTTGTAGCTTGGGTAGAGGAGGTAAAAAAAGCCGAAGATGCTGGCTGAACTGCATG